>VYZQ01005864.1:36580-50160 GCA_013400655.1 Mystacornis crossleyi | reverse complement strand
ATAAAAAAATAAAAATTATAAAGATATATATCTTGCATGCATATGTGTATAACGGAAATGATTCTGAGGAAGTCCATTCCATGGTGATGCTGATGTGCTTAAATTAAAAGTATTAAAGATGTCACATTTAAAATGCAGTGTCTTCACATTAGAAAATATATTATCTTGGATGCCTACAGATGTTTCACTGAGTGCAATTCCAGGTCAGAAGTTCTTTTGCTCTCACAAATACAGCGTAGAGATGTAGCGGGATGTCCTTAAAAGCAATTCCTTTGTGGAGAATAACTAACTGAATTTACTGCAGAGAAAGCATTACTTACTGTCAGAAATATGGCAGAGCTCTAGACGTGTGCTTTTGGTTACTGAGGTAATTGAGAAAATTAAAGTGTGATTCTGTTTGGCATGAAGTGCCCGCTCATGCATTGGGCTGGGAGCCTCATGCAGCCTTCTTGGAATTCCCTGGGAAGGGAAGAAGCTGGGGGTCCTACAGGGCTGGACTCGGAATGCATGTTTTCTTCTGTGTTGTTTTCACTGGAGTTGTTCTGTTTGAAACTGGAGAGTCAGTTAACAAGTAATTTATTAACTGGACGGTTTCCTCCACTTTTAAAAGCTTGCTCTATGCCTATGCACGTCTGGCTCCTGCCAGCTCCGAGGCATTTGGGCAGTTTAAAACATGTGAGTAGCTCCCAGAAGTCAAGGGCATTGCTCACGTGCTTTGGGAGCTTACAGGACTGAGACCTCAAAGAAAACCTGGTCTAAATAAGAAACAAGTACCTGAGGCTGACTCATCTGCCAGCAATCCTGTTGGTGACATTGAGTTGGTTTGCATTGCGTAGGTGCTTTAGGTGAACTTTCTTTCAGGATGAGGCTCTAAAAAGTGGAAGGAAAAAGTCAAACTGATGTGCTCAGAAGCAGCATTTGATTTGGGATAACTCCCACCTTTGGCATCCCAGCTTGGAACTCCCCTGATCTTACTGAGAACTAAATCTTCAGCCTCGTTATTGTGTATGATCCTAAGGGCTGTGAGTCAGTAGCCATTTCTGGAAATGCTGGCTAAAATAAAAAGGAGATGGGGAAGAAAAAGAAAGAAATGCCCGGAAGAAAGGGAGCAAAAGCTAGCATGAGTAAATTGTTTTAGACAGAGATTGAAATAAGTGATGGACGGTTTTCCCTATTTTCATATGAGCTGTTCATCAGTGTAATAACATGACTGGTGTGGCATGGCCTTTAGCTGGAGTGGGCTGGCAGGGAGCCACTGGATCTCACTTGTTTTTTGCTTAGACAGGGCATTGTCAAAGGACACAGTGGCTCCTCGCTGTAAATCTCACGGCTATTTATGCTGCACCAGTGTACGTGAGTCCAGGCAGGACTCATCTTTCATGAGGAGTTTTTTATACACTGACCAATAATCCATACGGTTTGAGCACGGTCTCTTCCCTCTCTAGTCAACATCAAAAGAAGATCCCAGTGTGCTGAATAGGGATTTTTCTCTCTGCTGCTGTGGTTGGGGGTGTAAAGCAGAGCACAGTTCAAAGATCTGCGTTCCTGAAATTGCCTTGTAATGCTNTCCTCCACTTTTAAAAGCTTGCTCTATGCCTATGCACGTCTGGCTCCTGCCAGCTCCGAGGCATTTGGGCAGTTTAAAACATGTGAGTAGCTCCCAGAAGTCAAGGGCATTGCTCACGTGCTTTGGGAGCTTACAGGACTGAGACCTCAAAGAAAACCTGGTCTAAATAAGAAACAAGTACCTGAGGCTGACTCATCTGCCAGCAATCCTGTTGGTGACATTGAGTTGGTTTGCATTGCGTAGGTGCTTTAGGTGAACTTTCTTTCAGGATGAGGCTCTAAAAAGTGGAAGGAAAAAGTCAAACTGATGTGCTCAGAAGCAGCATTTGATTTGGGATAACTCCCACCTTTGGCATCCCAGCTTGGAACTCCCCTGATCTTACTGAGAACTAAATCTTCAGCCTCGTTATTGTGTATGATCCTAAGGGCTGTGAGTCAGTAGCCATTTCTGGAAATGCTGGCTAAAATAAAAAGGAGATGGGGAAGAAAAAGAAAGAAATGCCCGGAAGAAAGGGAGCAAAAGCTAGCATGAGTAAATTGTTTTAGACAGAGATTGAAATAAGTGATGGACGGTTTTCCCTATTTTCATATGAGCTGTTCATCAGTGTAATAACATGACTGGTGTGGCATGGCCTTTAGCTGGAGTGGGCTGGCAGGGAGCCACTGGATCTCACTTGTTTTTTGCTTAGACAGGGCATTGTCAAAGGACACAGTGGCTCCTCGCTGTAAATCTCACGGCTATTTATGCTGCACCAGTGTACGTGAGTCCAGGCAGGACTCATCTTTCATGAGGAGTTTTTTATACACTGACCAATAATCCATACGGTTTGAGCACGGTCTCTTCCCTCTCTAGTCAACATCAAAAGAAGATCCCAGTGTGCTGAATAGGGATTTTTCTCTCTGCTGCTGTGGTTGGGGGTGTAAAGCAGAGCACAGTTCAAAGATCTGCGCTCCTGAAATTGCCTTGTAATGCTTTATTCATATCTTTGATACTGCCTGACAGAAGGCAAATTTATTCATTCTGTTGCCTGGCTGTGATAGAGAGCTTAAGTCCTAGAGTAAGATAAGTAGTTTGCAGAGATGCTGTTTAAAGCCTTTACCTGGTTTTGGGCTGCAGGAGGACAGAGATGCCACCAGAAGTGGGCCTTTGGAGATCACTCAGCTCAGGTTATTGCTCCAGGGAAGCCCCAGCACCAGATCGGATGACTTACGCTGGTTCAACAAGCATCACTGCATGCAGGGATGGGCCCCTTCCTCCTGCTGGACAATAGGTGTGGGCAGCTGGTTACCTCCTCTCTATTAGCACAGGGAGCCCCAAAGACACCTCAGTGCCTGTCGTAGCCCTCTGGCCCTTCTGTGGGCCACAGCTCCACTGGCCGCTGCATGGTGTTAGCCTGCACCCCAAGGCTGAAACTGGCCCTTGGCTTATCAGACCTCACTAGGTTTCTGATAAACTCTGTCCACAGGTTTATCAGGATCCCTCTAGGGTAGAGTTTCAGCTGTTCCTTAGGTTTTCACCTGCCATGATTTGCAGAGGACTTGCTCAGAGTTGGCACCTATGTTGCTGAAGATGGCTCTGATTATGGTGCAATTTCCTCCTCGTTTTTCACTGCTTGGAGATGGATGTCAGGAGGATGGGCTGCCAAACGACTCACCCAGTTCTCCCCATGCCCTCTCTTCCCTAGGGGTGGGGAGAACATCAATCCTTCCCAGATGTCAGGAACCTCCCCCAGTCACCAGTTTTTTACAGGTGTTTTTCCAATTTTCAGTTTTACAGTTTGGGTTTTTTTCTGTTGAGTCAGTGATGTGACACACACACAGCAGAGATATTACAAGCTGTAAGGTTTTATGGTGTATCAGGAATGGAAGAAAGCAGATCTAGCTGTTGGCAGCAAGTATTAAAAATGAAGCAGGTTTAGAAAGGATTATTTCTGCCTTTTTATTTGGAGAAATAATCTCTATTTAAAAGTTAGTTACTAACATGCCCCATGACTATACATTTATCTCTACCCCTAATAAAGGATTTTATCATTAATACGCATGAATTTTCACTTACCTTATAATCCAATCAGAGGCAAATCTCCTCCTTTAAATGCAAAGTGTTCAGCAGGACAGGGATTCTTGGATAATTTGTTGTTAAGTAAGATGGCTCAAACACAGCAGAGCGAGTTTAATTTTAACTATACTCTCTGGTGCAGCAGAAGTAGCCTTTTGCTGTGTAATTTGTGTTTTTATATATACATCGTGGAGGGGTGGAAATAGCTGAATACACTGGGCAAACATGGAGGCTGAGGATTTGTCGGGTGTGGGGAAGGAACTGATTGAGGGGTAAGGGGTAACAGGGCTGCCCAGGGAGAACAGGCAGACCACAGTTGAGCTAGAGACTTGTGGAGAGGAGCGTGCTCTCTTTCCCTTGATTAGGCTTATCTTTCCATAGGGCTTTTACCCATTAGAAACCAGTACTCAGTTTGCCAGCCTTATTTTTACTTACACTCAGCTGAGTTTTGTGTTTTCTTCAATAATTGCCAAAGGATTCTAAAACTCACTTGTGACATTTTGGAGTGGTATTTTTTTCCTCAGAGTGACTCTGTTTCTCCCCAGTGTTAACTTGTTAGCAAGTCAGTAAAAAAACTCCAGGATTCAGTTAATGACACCACAGCCTGAAACTGCTTTTCTTCTTTTTTCTGTCATCTGCCACTCTGGCATTTCTGATGTTTGAATCTTGAAGTGCAGCTGCCAGAACAGACAAAGCTTGTGTGCCCACCTAGCTGGGAAGGTGAGGAAAATGCTGGGAGCAGAGTCTATCCCAAGCAATAATGTGATACTGCTGTTTCTTATGATTTCTAGCAGTTCAAGCGTAGTGTGTGCTCAGGACCCATTTAATGCTTCCCAGTCTTAACTGTGGCTCTTAAAGTGGTGACAGAGGAGAGGAATAAATGCCACTTAAAGAAGTATCTCCTTTTATTAGGGCCTGACCTACCCATCCCGGAATTAGGGGAATCCTTACAGAGCCAGGTTCCAAACCATTCCCTTCTTGCGTTGCCCACTGGTCATGGAAGCAGTGCCAGCACAGGGCAGACATGGCAGCAAATCCACTAGCCCTCTGTGAAGCTCAGGAGGTCACAATTTTCCAAAGTGTGGTACTCTGGTGGACTTTAAAACCCTTGGAAACTGAAGGGAAGAGCTGAGTGCTTTGCTTTCAGTCTGCCTAGTGAAGCATGCAGGGGATCCCTCCACCACTGCTGCTTTTTTAATGGATTTGTATCTTGTTCCAAGGCAGGGATATCCATCAGTCCGTCCATCCATCCATCCATCCATCCATCCATCCATCCATCCATCCATCCATCCATCCATCCATTGCCTTTCATCACACCTCTCGCCACGGTCGCTGCCTCTCCTACCACTGCCTACCTAACTGGCGCCTCAGAGCTCCATGCCGGGACTCCGCCAGCAAAATTTGAATCTCATTTTTCCGTGTCTTTTTCTTATTATTCCTTGGGCAGAGGCCAGCACTGGGGTGTCTGTTCTCCCCAGTTTCTGTGACCTCTTGTGCTGAGCTAGCAGTGTAAAGTCATTTTGGTTTTGTTTATACCTTGGCTTTATTAAGTGGCCGTGTATTGTCACAAACTAGTGACTTGGGTAGGACTGGTGTTGCTTGGGTCTTACAGGAACCTGATGCAGTATTGGCTGTTCAGGGTGAATAACTGGGTGTCCCATTTACTTCCTGCGTTTAGGGTGTGCCTTAGAGCTTCTGGTGCCTGAAGAGGGCAACGGGATGCAAAGCAAACCTTGCCCATAAGCATTTGATTCTTCCTGCAGCTCCTCTCGAGGGTCCTGTGACTGGAGGAGTGAGGGGGTTGAAGGTCTCCATTCATACAGAATCACTTAGATTATCTTGGGAAGGAAAAAGAAAATAAAATTTCCTGCTAAATCACGAAAGCCTAAAGATGTGCATCGATGTGTTCCCAGTGCCACAGAAGTTCCGGGCAGGGATTAGAATTAGGGATTTACCAGGTCACCTAACACGTTCCTCCTTTTAAATTGCTTGTGCCACGCTGATGCCTCTTGGTTTGCAGCATTCAGAAGGGCCTTGTGGTGAGGGACAGTGACTTGCCAAGAGGTGAACTGGGCTGAGGTCAGGTGCTATTTTACACAATGGGGTCAAAATCGCACAGGGGGAGAGCATTTAGAAGAAGGTAAAAATAAACCCGCTAAATACTTGGATAAACCTGTAGCTGCTCAAATGCTGATGGCTTGATTATTTGCCTTTGTCTAGTTAAATGCTGGTTTTTTTAATCTTTTGCTACCAAATGACTGATCTCAAAGAGGCTTACAGTAAAAAAAAAAAACCACCATATTTAATTTGGAAAAAGTCTTGCAGGGAGGAATGTATTTTTGCTGGTTTGCACAATAAAAGAGCAAACCACTTTTCATTCTTGCCTGATTTCAAAGACAGAAAATTGTCATTTTGCCATGAAAGGCTGTTTTTGCTGACACAATTGGTAGTTTAGCTGTGCTTTGATTTCCTATTCTAAATATGTTGCAAGATTATAGGGTGCATCCCAAGAAATATTCAGCATTTTTTTTCCTTTTGAATTGCTTAAAAATTAAGATAATGATTATGAACATGGCATAAGTCTATGCAAGATGTGTTTTGTTTCCCTCTCCTTGACACTCAGTATGTGCACTCTTGGGATGGTATTTTATTACAGGACATCAATCCCAGGACGATATTTTGAGTATATTAGTAGTGAATTCAAAACAAAATATAAGTCCGGAGTCTCAACTGGTATAAATCAATGTCATTCCATTGAAGTCAGTAAAGCCATGCTAGTTTTTCCCAGATGGAGATGTGCCCTATGGTTATTTTCTCCATCTGTCCATAGCGTGGAGCTGGTTTTGCCACCACGGGTAAAATTTATGTTTATATGAGGAATAGAAGAGGGGCTCAGTCATTTAAAATTATAAGGGAACTCAAAAAGCAATTTAAATACTTGCCCCTCCAAAACACGCAGAGACAGCTAATCGTGATTGTTCCTAAGAAATCTTGATTTCATCTAATGTATTGATTACTGTGTATTTCCTCAGTGCTTTCCCAGCAATATAGAAGTTTTACCTCGCTATGGAAAACATGACCCATTTCTGCTTCACCTGGGATTTGGTTTGGGACAGGCTGATTCTCTCAGTAGTTTCCCTCAAATCACCTTTCCAGTGAGCACAGGTTGTGCTGCTCAGCATGGCCACAACCATTTTTTTGAAAATTGAAAAAGTGTTGCTGAGGCAGCAGTGACCACTCTAGTCTCCCTCCTCCCCAGCTGTAAGGACCTATGACAGAAAGTGGATGTACTGCACATTTTTTACTTTCCCAGTTTATCAGTGAATCAGGAATAGGAATTATTTTTACAGATGGAAAACATATTTTTCTTAAACCTTATTTGTACAAATGATGAATCTTTTTTGGTAATTTCCACCATTACCCTTGCAAAGGAAGAAAAGACAGGAATGTATATCCAGTAAGGGAGATTGGGAGCCTGAGAAATGCTGTTGGATTATAACAGGAAATGTGGAGTCAAGGTAGAGGTACTGCCCCATTGGAAATACCTCTATTACCACGGCATTAANACCTCTATTACCATGGCATTAAATTAACCTTGAGGTTTGACAAGTTCATTACATGCAGCTGTTTGCATCGACTTTTTATGAGAGGTTTTATTCAGGGTGAAATCCATAGTTGTACTATTTTTACAGGCAAGGAACCCCTCCTGGTGAGGGTTGGGGTTTTTTGCCTACTTATTGATGGCAAATGCTTGCAAAATATGTTACAGATCGAAAAATCCAAAAATACAGCTTTTGTTTGTATGGAGTCACTATTGCAAATGTCATGTTTGCATATTCTGAAATTAAAAATCAATACACCATTACATATCAAGAAAGAATATTTCACAGCATCTGTTGTAAAAAAGGTTATGGATTTCCTCATTAGCAGCTGGCTTGGAATAGAGTGAGAAAGAACGGGGCTGTTGGCAGGGCACTTCAGGAATGTGCTATCGAGCCCGGCGTTTGAAAAACAAACACCCTTCTGCTTTTGTGAGGTTAGTCACACTCCGAGTTGGTGCCTCGTATATCCCTTCTCAGGCCAAATCGGAACTGCTTCTTCTTCTTGTACAATATGTGTCAGGTAGAGGATTAGTATTTTTTCTTGTAAGTAGCTACTGATGCAAATTTTCCAGGACAGAGCTAGAGGAATGAATCTTAAAACCACTGTTTCCACTTAAAAATAAAAAAAAAAAAAAAAAAAAAAAAAAAAAAAAAAAAAAAAGGTAAAACAGACTGGAAATGAAAATGATAAAACTTAAAGCTTCTTCCTTTTTTTCTTCTCTTTGTTTAACCAGTCAAAGCAACTTAGTCATAAAAACGTATTTTGCTTTATGTAATTTGCTTTCATAGAGCTTCACTGTGTGTCAGTGGACAGGCTGGTGTGAATCTGAATCCTACCTGCAGCTGTTCAGTGTGGTGGATGCAAGGGCATGTTTTTATTAAGAACATACACAAACAGCCCTTTTAGCAAAAGAAAACCAGAAATAACTGCTTGCTGGGGAATGAATACTCTTCTTGAATCAAAGCCAATGATAATGTATGGAAGTAAGAATTTCCTTGTTGTTACAAGAATAATGTTTTTTGGTGGTCAGCGTGTAATATTTATCCTATGATTCACCTATTCATGTCTTTGATTTTTAGGAACACAAATTTTATACATGATATGCCACTAAATACAGGTTTGACTAGCCCTAAGTTCCTTGTTGAATGAGCGTGTGTGTGACTAATTCACTGTCTGGGACAGAAGCAAACTGTTCTTTTCATTAATCATAGGGGCTCCTTATTGGCCATCAGTTCCAAGTGATCTCATTTTTGTGCATTTCTTTGAAGTCTCTGGAATGAGCCAATGCATAGAGATATCTGTAGGCTGTGCTGGATTAGGTTAGCTGTTGGACAGATTAAGTTTGTAGCACAGCATCTTCT
The DNA here is from genome assembly GCA_013400655.1 of Mystacornis crossleyi. Lineage (NCBI taxonomy): Eukaryota > Metazoa > Chordata > Aves > Passeriformes > Timaliidae > Mystacornis > Mystacornis crossleyi. Next base: position 41,574 of record VYZQ01005864.1, on the reverse strand, counting down.
AGAACTGAGCTGGGGTCACAGTCTCACCTACCTTTCTTTCCAACCACTGTGTATCTTATCAGCCTTCACCAATTTTATAAACTCTTCCAGAACCAATTGCCTTCTTTTTATGTCTGTAGGAGATCATTGCAGAGATGAAATGAGAGAAATGGAAAAGCAATTAAATAAAATACTTGGGTAGTATCTTGGTGCAACAACCAGGCTCACAGGTTGAGAACTAGTAGGTTTTCATGTCTTTTATTTCTAAAATTATTTGATGGGACTGTAAGAAAATATAAGAGTTTAAGCAGTTCATGTTCTTCAGAGGTGTGACACCTCAGCCTGGGGTATTTTTGGCTTGTTTGTTGGGTTTAGCCCTTGCTTTTGGTCCATGGTCCTCATGCTGTTGAGATGTGCTGGTAGCCATAGGAGTGGGAGGATCTATGCTGTCCTTTGGAGATGTGATAGCAGTGAAGCCACATCTTTAGTCTGTACCATAACCACTGTCCTACCTTTCTGGGGGGCAGGAGAGGAGGACGTAAGTGATTGTATACCCAGATCAATCATATGCTTCCTTATCAGGCAGTTTCAACCAGTAAGTCCCTAACCTCAGCTGTCATTAACTTTGTGCCGCTGAAAGATTAAAAAGTGTACGAAAAAACCTCAAACATGAAAGAACAAACATGCAAATACATTTTAAAAATATACTTAAAAAAAAAAAAAAAAAAAAAAAAAAAAAAAAAAAAAAAAAAAAAAAAAAAAAAAAAAAAAAAAAAAAAAAAAAAAAAAAAAAAAAAAAAAAAAAAAAAAAAAAAAAAAAAAAAAAAAAAAAAAAAAAAAAAAAAACAAGGGGAAAAGGGGAATTACTGCTTTTGTGCTGGAAGACAGTAAAAAGCCCGGTCACGCAAATGGTATTGTCAACGCAGAACCATCTTGCAGAGAGTTTGGTAAAATGCAAATGACCATTACTCAAAAAGCTGCTGGAAAGATAAAATGACTGTGTGTGCTTGGATAGATGGTCGCTGGGTAAAGATCTATGGTGTGGTGAGTCGTATGGCAATAAAAATAGACAGATAAACGCGGGTCAGCAGAGAAGATAAGACAGGCTATATAATGCCGAGCCACCTTCTGAGGGGATATATAAAACCACAAGAGCCTTTGCAACAGATGACATGAAAACTTACAGCACTGGTGTTTTCCACACAACAGCAGCGCAAATCTTTTTTTTATTAACTAAGTTGAACTTTAAAATTATGTTATGACCAAAAATCAATAAAGAGAAACTGATTTAAGTTCATCCAAGTGTGAAGGGGTTTATTACCAGTGCTACATCACTCTAATGATGTACTCTTAAAAATTTAGTTTTGTGATATATTACATCTATTATTGCTAAAAGGATAAAACTGCAAAGCAACAGTGGACATTAATAAATCAATTTAAAGAAAAATGGGCAGGTAGCCAGGGGAAAACGAAATCCAATTTGCAGTTTTTAAACACTGTGCAATTGTAATGTATGCAAATGACACCCATGCCAAGGCCCTGGGTTTTCACTTGCTAATGGGATTCTCTCCTTTTGTTTGTTTGGCCTAGGATAATCCTCCTTGGAAGCTGCATTGTGAGAGTGCACTGATATGTAATATTTCTGCAGTTAATTTTCTCACTTAACCTTCTAGATAGATCCACACTATAAAAACAGCCCATAGGGCTTTGTTGATCAGGTTGCATGAAGCATTTCTCGGAGTTGTTAAAACACGAAACATCTGTCTTCCTGTCTCTGTTTCCATCCTTGTCCTGGTTTTCAAGCGTGTGCCGTGTTGAAATGATGCTGAAGGTGCTGAAATGATGCTCTCTTTCTGCTCTCTTTCTGCTCGTTATTACAAGAGTTAAAGTACAACCTGTGCTGGTCTGATTTTGAACAGTAGCTAAGAAAAAGTTTTCAAAAACATTAAAAAAATTTTTCTTNTGCAGTTTTTAAACACTGTGCAATTGTAATGTATGCAAATGACACCCATGCCAAGGCCCTGGGTTTTCACTTGCTAATGGGATTCTCTCCTTTTGTTTGTTTGGCCTAGGATAATCCTCCTTGGAAGCTGCATTGTGAGAGTGCACTGATATGTAATATTTCTGCAGTTAATTTTCTCACTTAACCTTCTAGATAGATCCACACTATAAAAACAGCCCATAGGGCTTTGTTGATCAGGTTGCATGAAGCATTTCTCGGAGTTGTTAAAACACGAAACATCTGTCTTCCTGTCTCTGTTTCCATCCTTGTCCTGGTTTTCAAGCGTGTGCCGTGTTGAAATGATGCTGAAGGTGCTGAAATGATGCTCTCTTTCTGCTCTCTTTCTGCTCGTTATTACAAGAGTTAAAGTACAACCTGTGCTGGTCTGATTTTGAACAGTAGCTAAGAAAAAGTTTTCAAAAACATTAAAAAAATTTTTCTTGTTCTCTCCACCTAATTGTAACCAGAATTGACTAGCAATGGAGTGTATTTTTGGCAAAGCAAACTTTGAATTCCTATTGGGAAGTATTCATTGCCTTGTCCCCTAATGCTGTCTGCTTGCGATTTGTGCTCTTGACAGAGAATTACAAAAGATCCCTCTTTGCCTGTGACCTTTCTTATTCTAATGGCATCTGACAGTGAAAAATGCTAGGATTTTCAAAGGAGCCTGGGAATTTAATTGGACATCCACCTCTTTAAAGCTCCTTCAGCAAGCCAGGCTTATTTATTTTTATTAATATGCTTGCAACTCTAGGAGAGAGCAACGCAGCCGAAACCAACCCGCGTCCATGATTACAGAGAATTTGTGAAACGCAGAGATTGAAATAAGGTGTCGGTGAATAAATGTGCTTTTGTCAGCCCCGCTCTAGAAACTCTTCAATCTGCGTTAAGTCCGGGGGCTTCTTCATTAGGGCACCAATGTAGGGGACAAGTGACACTCTGGCAGTGGCAACGTCAGGCTCCACGTTGATTATTTCCTAACGATCACTGTACCGAATGTGCTTAGATCCAGGAAGGGAGGAGTGAGGTTTCTACTCTGTTTCTACTCCTTTAGAGGAGACGCTTTGTCCCAGGTGGGCCAGGTCTGTCCTGCTCTCTGGTGCATGTGCTCACCCCGCAGAGTTGGCAAAGATGAGGAGCTGTGAAAATATATTTGCTATTTTTGAATGCCCAGGTAGTGAGACAGGTCTGTTGAGTATTTTTGTCTTTATTTGTTATTTGCTGAGTGCTGGCCAATATTGTAAGAGGACTCAGTGAAATTAAATTTTTAAGAGGTTGTTTGTAGTTTTTTTTAATAGCATGTAGTGCTCAAGGAATGTACATTCAAATTGGTTTCTGTAGTGTCCTCCAACTGCTCGCTCTAAGCTTGGGGAAAGCTGAATAAAACATAGATGCTTTTGGAAATTGTTTTCAGCACCAAATAGGACTGGGATCTTGGCTTTCTCTCATGTAATCTCAAGCTTGTTAGCAGCCACTTTAACTTCTTGTTAAATCAGTATTTAATTTCTTATAAACTTGCACATTACTAATGTAAAGTACAGACTCTGGGAACATGAAAGTTGAGATGCTTCTATATTCGGGAATTGGCTCGAATGATGATTTTTGATAGCCAGAGACTCAGGCTACAACAGATCACCTTCTGGAAGCTGGAAGGTAAAGGCAACCCAGCAGTCAGCGGAGACAAAGCTATTGCAGGAGGATCACTACAGTGATACTTGAGCGCACATCTTTATTAATATTGAAATGTCAATGGTATTTTTAGCCCAGCGTTTATTACCCCTTTGAGCAGGGTGCCTAAATGAATCCAAATGTCTTGATAGATGTCTTTCCTTGGTGCCTGCCCCAGAATAGTTGAGAACCAAACAATAATTACAATCACTTCTATACAGGCAAGAGAATCATAATCTTGGATCTTGCAATTTTCTTCTGTCTTTAGCTATCATATGAGTCTGTCATTCTTGCAAGTTTTAATTTCTGGCATCTGCTTGGCAGGGGTAAATTAGCTTAATTGCTGTTAGATTTTTCAGGAAGTCTTCCAAGCGTTACTCCAGCAGACAAATTGTGTTTGCCTCTCCACAAACAGAAGCAGTGATAGTACGTGTCCCAGAATGTATTACATCCACTTACCAACAATTTCACGGCAACCCTCACAGCCAGAGCACTGGCAGAGCTGGCGCTGGAGAGTGGCAGCAAAGTTATCAAGCAGAAAACTTCCCTGTGAGTCGTGATCTCCCTTGATTATGGAGTCACAGGAGGTGTTTGAATTGATTAAAGTGTGATGACACCACAGGTGATGTAAGTGCTCACTCCCTACTATGTTTTCTATCAAAACTTGTCTGGTGAAACACTGGACTGCAGCTTGCAGGCAAGGATAAAAGATGAATGTGGATCCAGTCTTTCCCAAACCTTTGGAATTCTGAAGCTTCTCAGGGGCCCACTAGTGAGAACACAGCAAAGAGCACACTGAATGTGTCCTTGTAGGAAGAGGCAAACACCCAGCCATCTAAAGAAATTTGAAGTAAATATTTATTAACTTCACACAAGTTAAGCTTTTGTGAGGAGGAATGCTTGTTGCCATTTCAATTCAAATTACTAACATGGGTGGTGGTTTCAGAAAAGGGATCTGAATCCCCAAATCCTTGGTCTCGGGCATGGGATGATTGAAGGAGTAACACAAAGGGATGTCACCACATGTAGGATTATTTGTGTGCTGCCAATTCCACCTGCTCTGGGAGCATTTAGTAAGACAAAGAATGTAAAACTCAAGCCTAATCTATTTTTTTTTTAAACACTAAGGGAAAAATAGATCTAAAAGAGAATGAGGAAGGAATTTTATTTAACTTGCAGTTTCTGTTTGCCTCTTCTTGTGGCTGGATTGTTTATCCACGAAGGATTAATTTGTTACTCTTTCTAATGATGGAAACCATTTGGTCATGAGTCTATTTAACGAAGTATAATAAAAATAAAACTTGTATTATTCAGTGGTGTGGACAGGGCTTCAGTATTTTCTCAT
>VYZQ01005864.1:9288-29384 GCA_013400655.1 Mystacornis crossleyi | reverse complement strand
TTGTAAGAGACAATGGCAAACTCCCCCCCTCCAGGGAGGTGCCTGGGCTTTCCTGCTTAGCCTGAGCGTGTATTAACCCGTCAGAGTCTGTGCTTTTTGGGGGGACCTTCACCACCAAGAAGACCAGCTGGAGAGGATCAACGGAACATCACTGGAATCCATGGAGTGGTCATGTTTTCCTTGTTCTGTCCCTGTCACTCTCTTTCTGTCCCCCCCCACCTCTTTTCTATTTCTTTCTTTCTTCCTCTCTCTCTCTCTCTCTCTCTCTCTCTCTCTCTCTCTCTCCTATTTCCTATCAAATAAAACCTATACTATTGACTTTGGCATATGGTCTTGTTTGTGTCTTAATTCAGNGCATATGATCTGGTTTGCACCTTAATTCGGGCAGAAGCATTTCTAAGAACTTTAGTAACTGGATCACAACATAAGCACAAATATGTTTCTATAAGATTGATACCTACTCCCTGTAATTCAAAGGAAGATTCAAGGATGAAAAGTATTTGTCCTTTCATATACCCAAGACCCTAAAAACTCACAGGACCAGCTGTGTAGCCACCCAAGTGCACGGTGACTGCATAGGATGGTGCGGTGAGGTGCTGAAGCCTTGTGCTTTGGTGCATGTCCTGCCTCCAGGAAAGGCTGGGACTGCATTGTGGTGGACAGAGTGCATTTCACTGAGTCCTCCATGGGTGCTGCTTATGCTTTTTTGACATAGACTTGTCTAAAAGCAAGTTTGGGGACCTTCCTGAAGAGCAGGAAAGAGAGGAACACCTCTAGGAACACCTCCATGCTTGGCTGAATCATACTGGCAGCACGTTCTCCCCATCGTGGAAAAGGAGGGAAAGGTGAAGGAAGGACCAGTGGACCAGGGGACTTGTAACCATGTGGGCGTTTAATGCCTGTTTCGGTTGGTTTCATGTTTCCGTGGCAACATGCCCTGTGTGGCTTGAGATCCATGGTGAGATGATACCTGTTGTGTCTGTGAGGGACTGGGAGAAAAATAGGTTTTGTGAAGCAGGTAGAAAATGAGTTAGCTTGGGGCACCCTTGGTTCTGAAGTTAGATTACATGACAGACATACGGCTTTATGGAGGCAGAAACCTGGGGAGTAGTGAGAGTCTGCTATGGCTGGGTTTTACTTCAAGGGACACAAGAGGGGAAATGCAGAGCAAAATAATCTCATTGAACTAGTTTCTGTATTGAATAAATGGAAGTGCTATTTTTAATAGAGACTATGAAGTGAACGGTGATGATTGAGGGCTATGAATGAAGCACTTCTTGTGGAAGAGGATAATATTTCAAGGTAGACAGTGTAGAGAAAATGAACATAGTTCTTTGGGGTTGTGCTTTCCTTTTCCAACTGCTTGTCTACTTTTCCCTGCTACTATGAGTCAGTCTATTAAAGGTACTGCTGTTTTTACTATTGGGCAGAAGCTTAAAACCTCAGCACACAGTCCTGAGTTCAGACTGCGCAGTTACTCAGCATCCATTAATTCACTTAAAGAAGAGCTGGATTTTGAAAATTGCATGGCTCTCAGCACTTCCCAGACTTCAGATGGCTCTCTGTTAATAAGGATTTTTGAAAACAGAACTCTCTGTTCTGGTGCCTAAACAGGCATTTCTCTCATCTGAGAATGTTCCAAATGCTTTTTCCCAGCAGCATGATACGGGAGAAAGTGATAGTCTGTGCTTGGAATGGGGACGAGTGGCTCAGCTGGACAGTGAGGGGAGGTCCTGTTAGAGGCTGAGCTCTCCAGCCCCTGGACTGTGGGACTCTGCACAAGGAGATGAGCCACGAGCCCAGTATTGCAAACCCAGGTAGTTCCAAAACTCCTTGTCTGTAAAACAGCTTGTGGGGACTGTTGAAACCATTGCTGTCCTGCAGCAGAACTTTTGGATCTGCCCCTACGCTGAGCTTGGAACGTGCTTGTCTCTGTGCCACCTCAACTACCAACCGTGAGCACCTTTCAGTGCTGGAAGGAACACTCTGGGTTCTCCTTGTGACAATATGTTTTTGTAGTATTAGATAAGGCAGACCTGCTTCTCCCAGTGGCTGGGACCTCCCTGTGATATGTTTGGTTCACATCAGCTCCCTGGAAGTGCCTGGAAGGTTGTCTTGGCAGTGAGCCTCTCTGCTCCTATCTCTGACCCGTTTGCCTTGCTTTCCGTCCTGCAAGACTGTGGATTGTGTGTAAGGTCCTTTGCCTGTCATTGCTCTGCATTCCCAAATACTGAGCTGGCAGACTGGTTGTTCCCTGAAATATTAATCCTTAAATTCCTCCTTATACCACTAAATCTGAAGCAATTACAATCTTTTCCCCTTCTCTGCTAATTGTATTCATTTGGAAGCAAACGTAGCAGTCTCCAAGGACTATCCTTTTAATTTCCCTTCCACGTGTAGCAATTAGCTGGAGCTTGTTACTGGCTGAAACAATGAGTGCACTGAACAGGTTGGAGTATAAAGTACAGCAAGGAAGTTGTAGGACTTTAATGGGTGAATGTGAGGAGTTGTCAGCCAGAGCTTGACATAAACATCTTATTGTCAGGTAATCAAAGCCTAGGGAAGTCCAGCCCCTGGTGCAAACAGTGGTGGAATCCTGCTTTATTGATATTTTAAAGGAAAAATGAATTTTCCTTTTTTTTTTTTTTTTTGCCTTCACAGTATATCAGATATCAGTCCTGGATTGTCCTGGGGAGACAGGTGTGTGTTTTTTCAGGGCTGTACAGAGAATTCATATGGTGTAAATAATTTTTGTATTGTCTGGACTACTTGGTTTTTCATTGTAAAATGTACATCTCTAGCCTTTTTTATGCCTTTTTTTAAAAAGTCTTTATCACTTGGCAGGGATGTAAAAAGTTAATAACAGATTTATAATTTTATTAGCATTTATGCTGCAAGCACTAGAGAGTTCCCCAACCCAAGTTTAATGCATCCTTAAAGTCCTTTTTATTAGCTTGTTAATTCCCAGCAGTTCCATTTTATGGAAATGCGAATTAAATTTTTTGTCTAGAGGAGGAACAGTGGTTTAGATCCAGATGATGAAAACACGGAGGTGTGGTTTTGTTGTTGTTGTTTTTTTTTTTTTTTTTTTAAGATTTTTTCACAGGGGGTGGGGATGATTCTTTATTTTTATTTCTCCGAAAGTGACTGTTCTATTGTAGCATTGCAATTACTTCTGACAGATATTGGTGACAACACCAGGTGACAAGGACTGGGCACCTGGTGTCATCCTTTCCAGCAGGGAACTGTGACCGAGCCCTGAGCAGGCGAGAGCACGGTGTGTGTGCTAGGAGGGAATGATAAAAAGCCTCTTGATGACCCAAACCTGCTCATTCCTTCTGCTTTCTGTCAGACTTGGCCACTTCCAAACACAGGTTGGGTGGGTTTTTCTTTTTTTTATTTTGTAGGTCTGTCTGTCAGAGATGAGGTCCCTTTCTGATATATTTATTTTGATAAATGCCCTTTATGGTAACAAGATACTTTTGACTGACTGTGACTTTTTCCCACTGAGGATAAGGAATTATTTTAAAAACAAAACTAATTTTCTTATTCCACTGGCAAGCTTAAAATTAAATTACTTTGGGGGAGGAGCTGTGCATATATTTCAGTCCATTCAAACTGTAGTATTATGCCCATGTTATTTTTATTTTTCGTTCATACAGTGGACAATATGGTGTAAATTAAAGATGTATAGTGGCTGGTACACCCTATGTAAGCCCTTTTCATTGCTTGTATAGTCATCCATCCATGATTCCGTGTGGGAGCGACAGAATTTGTGGTTATTGTTCTCCTTTGCGCATAGCAGGAGCAGACGTGCAGTAAAATAGATTTCAATCGTTTCCTGTATCACTAATTGTAATTTCCAGGGCTCCCTCTGTGACAGAGCGAACAAAATGGAGCTTTGAGAAAAACTATCATTAGCACCGTGGATCAATATGGTTTAGGAAATACAAAACAACTTCAGTTGTTTAAAAATAGGAAGTGCCAGAGGGGGTTCCCACCACCCTGCTGGAAGCAAATCACAGCATTGATCTGTCTGCAGTGTAACTGCAAAATTTGCAGAAAACAGGTGAACCAGCTGGGAATATAAATGGAGCCTCTCTGCAAGCCGTGCCTGCGTCGGGTCTGGCCCTTCTGGGCAACCCCCAGCGGAGCGGCTGTAAGTGAGACGGTCGCTTGCTTTCGGAGGAGGAATAGGGAGGGAGGTAATGCCAGCCAGAGGGTGCCTCTCCCAGCATAGCCTTGTTGTAGTTCTCTTTCTGTGAGTGGTTTCTTTTCATCTCTCTCTCTCTCTCTCAGATCAGAAGAGTTTCTCAGGAAAGTCACAAGCCAGTTTCAAGAAATCCACCCGTGGGCACAGGACAAGTCATAAAAAGAGAGAAACCCCAGTTGAAATGACACCAGTAGCCTTAGCCCCAGATCAAGAAAAATGCCAGAGAAAAAAAAGGGACAGTGACCCTTTGACTGTTTAAAATACATGGAGAAGTTGTATGGGGCTCAGTAAAATGTTTCTCAGGTAATTTGCTTTGAGGTTTCTGAAATAATCTCTGACAGTTTAATTCCTTATTTACTCGTCAAGGTTAAACTTTTAACATCCTGCTATGAAAGACATTTCCCCTTCTATCCTTGCAGACTTCACCTCCAAAATTACTGTAGGCATCGCTGTCTCGGCTGGCACATCCTCCCCGCTTTGATATGAGGAGGAGTTTAGAAATTTGGAGCTGTTTTGGAGCGTGACCGTTCATCTGTGGCAGAGCAGCCGAGGAACCCCAGGAGCTGCCCTGTGAACCTGTGCTGATACCAGCTGTGCTCGGGGCTGTTAACACTTGTTTTGTGCACTCTTTGCGCACAGCGTGGCAAGAGCCCACCCAAGATGACAGCCATGGCGCTTGCCGGGCTTTTCAGGGATTAAGGTCTGTAGCTTTGCTTTCTGGTATTTATTAATGAATGATTTATGAAGGCAAGGCTTAGTCCTCCACTGTTAACTCTAGATCGTGTTACATTCCTTCCCAGCCCACAGGGAGAGTTTTCAGGAAAAATGCAGTGAGGGTAGGGCAGCAGCAGCACTGATTTTGCTTCATGAATTTCGCTCGTGAGAACGAATGTGGGCAGCTGGAAGTGTCTAAAGAAATTTGAATCACCTGGCGGGTACTGGGCTCTTGTCTTTTCTTGACTAACGCATCGAAACGCAAGTTTCTTTCCTATGTGTCATGTTACTTCCAGGCAAGGAGGAATTTTTGAGTGTTTGGCTTGTTCTATTTCTATCTCAGCTTGAGATAGATACTGAATCTGCTACTTATTTTAACTGGTATTTCAGTTTGCCAGTAGAATCCCAAACTGAAACATCAGGGTTATGAAAGCCATCTTTGTCTTGACCAAGAAAGAAACTGTGGCATCCCAGGACTAAAAAAGTAAATTTCTGTGGGCTGAGCACATGTCTGAGAGAGTTTATTTACTGAAGCAGTGGCTGGCCAATCCTCTGAATGCAGGATTCCTCCCAGTCTGGTAACGAACGTCAAACCAGCGTGTTGAATCAGCTTCTGGGGAAACTATCCTTGCTTGCTGCAAGTCCAACTTGGAAAATCCTGTTTGCAAGATACTAATTAGTGTTTTTCAGTGAGGGTGAAATCAATTACAAATTGCTGTAAAACCCTGATAAGCTCTTTAAAGCAAAAGAGCCAAAATCTAAGTAAGCCTATATACAAAGACTAGACATGTTGACTTCAGTAAGGTTTAAAAGATGCTGAAATATGATTTTGCTTGAGTACTAAGATAGCATGCCAGGATCCATCTCTTAGAAATGGGTGCCTCTAAGCATGATTCAATCCCAACAGGAGCAGTCCTTTGCAGTGGAACTGCCCCCTTTCAGTAGCAGTCTCTGTCCCAGACTGCCGGTAGCACTGAATGGTGGCAAGAGATTGCATGTTTGGATGGCTAAAAACCCATAGGAGGAATCACATTCCTCTTGTTATTAAGATCTCCCTGTATTACTGCATTTTAAGAATTACTAGGCTAAAGATACACAAGTAAGCATGACTGTTTAATCCCTAATTAACCCCTTTATTGAATCTTTATAGATTATAATAATATATTAGAGGGTTTCTGTGGTGTCTCAAGCGATGCTTAAATATTGGATTCTCCTGCTGTGTGTTCAGAGAGCTCACTGGCATTTGTGCAGTAGAGAATAGCTGAGGGAAATGGTCTTTTGTCAGTTTAGAATCATTCACTCAGAGCTGCCAGGGTTTGCATCTGAAAAAGACATCTTGCACAACTGTTACTTTAAATATATGTATTTATTTTTTTGGTCATGTGTGCTTTGTCCATGCTGTCAGCACATTTTTGAATACTACAGCATGGTATTTCAAGACAAAAAGTCAGATTTTCCTACACCTCTGAAAGCTCCACTGTTAAGTTTTGCATGCCCTTTGGGAAGATACTGTATGTGAGGCAGGACTTCTATAAATACCAGTGATGTCCCAAAGATCTGGGCTTTTGAAAATGCCTGATGTAAAGGCATCTCATCTTGAAGACCCAGTTTTCTTAGAGTTAAAATATGAAGTGGTTACTTTTTCCTGACATTTCCTTTGTTAGTGAAGGGCAGCCTAATAAATGATGTCTTAATTTTTTTTTCTTTTCTTATTCTAAATTTTGCGTTTTCTCAGTTTGACCAGGGTTTTGCAGAGCAAACAACAAAAACACAGCTTTAGTTCAAGCACGTGGTAGAACACCTTGCTGTCCTGAAGGGATCAGCAACTGAGTCCAAGAGCTGCCCATCCTTAGAGTTACGTTGCTGTAGCTAAATTCCTCATTTCTCTTGAGCAGTGTCTGTTCCTAATGCCTGTGATGCAAAACTACAGCCTTGCAGGGAGGAAATAATAGCCAAGATTAAATGTTTAGAGGCTCCTCTGCAGCTGGGAGGGTGGCAGATATTCCTATTGGCAGGCTGATTATTGTAGCAGAGCACTGGAAGAGACAGGCGGTCCTGGTGTTATCAGTGATGGCAGAGCATCATCTGAAATATTCAAAGAACAGCTGTGGTGTTTTGGCTGTTGCAATCTTGATTGTGTCAGCATAGATAGATTTCTCTCTGTTTTTCTGGAGAACATAATAGTCAAATGAAACCTGGCTAACTACAGCCTTGGGGCTGAGTCGCTGTGCTCTACCTGAGATGTGATTGCAATTTTTGACAGGAAGACTAATGTGTGTTTTATTGTTGTGTATTTAAATTTGATTTGGGGTAGAGGGAGAGAACGTTTTATTAAAAAGAGAAGGAGGATAACTTCTTAAAATATTTCCTGTTGCTCCTCAGGCAGGCTGTGGAAGAGAAGATAGGGAGATCAAAGCAGCGCTTTTCTTTTTCAGGGGGTTTGGGTGCCACAGAAGTGCTACTGTAATAATTCCAACCCAGTATAGACATAGATTAAACAAGGCAATGTAAGTAAGGGCTTAAATCAATCCTGGTTCAGCAATTCAATGAGGCTGTAAGTAAGCACTGGCTAAGTTACACCTATATTTTGCACAAATATAGTTTAAAATGATGGTATTCTCCCATCCAGGCAACTTGGATCAGATGAAGGGGTGTGGTGATGCTGATCTCTTGCTCATGAGGTTTGTGTCACTGATGTGTTGTGTTCAGTGACAGCCGTGGTGAAAACCCCTTTGAGGTCCCAGTTTCTGAACACACCTGCCCTCCTGGATGGGCAAAGGGAGCCTGAGATGCTCCTGAGTGCAACAGGGAGTGTGGCACTTCTCACTCTGCCTGGCCCTTGGCATGGTATAGTTTTGTGGCTCTGTTCTGCTGTGTGTAGAATAAGGATGTGATCTACCCATGTAAAGTCTTTGATGAGTCTTATTTTTCACAGGCTGAGCAGGGGGAGGTTATTTCTCCCATGGAGCCTCAGAGGTCCAAGATACCTGATGTCACCATCCAGTGTAGTTGTACCCAAAGCCGAGCTGCTGAATGAGCTGGGAAGATTCACGGGGCTGTTCAAAAGAACAGCTTTTGCATTTGCTTATAGTTCCTTTCTTCTGGCTTTGGAGAGAAAAGTGGGGTTATTCTGAAATAAGCACTTTGAATCAAAGTTACATACATAAGATATGAAGTCTGTATATCAGGGACCGGTAAACAGCCCAGGATCCCTCCAGCATAGGATTTTAAAATTGTGATCTGTCATCTTAGGCTCCTTTGTGCAGTTCATGAGAAGGTCCATAAAACACAAGGAAGAGATGAGGTTTGCTGTTAACAGACATACATTTTCTGAACACAGTTTTAAGCTTTCATTGTGAAATTTCTGGAGCCCAGAAACTGAAGGAGATTAAATCTGCTCTTTTGGCAGCTCTATCTTATATTGCAAACCCTAGTGAGAGCCCTGGGCATGGAGGAAAAAAAAAATTATATAATAAAAGGGAACAATGAGCAAAGTGATTCCAACTTCACGGTTTGGTTTGTATACAGTTGGAAACAGACTGTCTGGGAAATACACGTTTTCAGGAGCTGAACATACGTTGGCACCAACCAAAATTATGGGAGGATTTTTATTTTTAGGTATGTGAAACTTCTGTAGGTCCAGTAAAAATAAAATAAAAATCCTGTGTGACTTGACAAGATGGGAGCCAGTGTAAACCACCGATGAGCCAGATGTGAGCAGTGGAAGAAGATGCAGCTTCAGCAATTGACAGCTCGGTTCAGCCACCAGTTGGGTCACCCTCAAGTCTGCAAGAAACTGTCATTCTTGGTTTGGTGATTGCTGCAGCAGTGCAGGTGACTCAACTACTCTTCGTCAGGTCTTGGTGTCTTAGAATTCTTTTTTTTTTTTTAATGAGAAAAGGTGAATGTGGGTGGGCAGGAGGAGGGCAGCTTGTGCTGTACTTGCCATTTCTATTTCACTTTCCAGGATTTTCACAGGGCAGGATGACCTTTAGCAGCCTCAAAATGAAGGAGTGTCGAATGATTTTTTCATTTTCTGATTTTTTCATTTTATATATAATGCAGGTGGCTAATAAATATAGTATTTTGATCGGTAGAGAACTCTCCCAGACAGAAGGCAAGTGAAGAGCATGTTCCCAATTGAGAACTGCTCTGTGGAGTTTGCTGTGGTTGTCAGCTGCTCCTTGTGTCAGCGCATCCATGTACTGTGGGGGAGCCAGTGGTTAAGGGAGATAAAATAGTTTCACTGCTGCAGATCATAAGGAGAGGAGAAATCGAGTGTAAACAGCCCTGCAGGTTGTTCCTATCTGCCGTGTGGTCCTGCCTGTCCCTACCCTCCTGGTCCAGGTGTTACACTCAGAGTGACAGTGGGAGAAGCTGTGACAGTCATGGATAACAGCATCATAAGCTCGATAGTAAACTGCAGACAGAGAGATGTTTGTGAGTGTATTCAGAATGAAAGGTGAGATTTGACCCAGCTCTCAGCAGATTTGTGTATTCATTACTTCAACCATTGTAAAATCCTGCAATTCCTCTGTAGATCCTCTTGGACTTAAATTTATGTTACTTGGGCATAAACTAGAGGGTTTTTCACCTAAAAAAACCTCCCAGCAGTAGGGAGTTTCATGGGTAACTGACAGGGATTCAGATATTTAGCTGCTCTGAAACCCCAGGGGAGCCCCGTGGGTGTACAGCCTTAGGTGAGCTTTCTGGAGCCTGACTGGAAACTGTCACTCTCCCTAGAGCTGGAGACGTCAGAGAGGTGCCACCTGACAGGTCCAGAAATGAGACGTTACAATCTAATTAGTAGAACTACTAAGTCACCATTTTGGGGGGGAAAATAAGTAGATAAATGCTAGGATTATTACTGCAGATGGCAAAAGGGCTATCCCAGATCAAGTGTGCTTGCAGATATACTGGATTGAAAAAGAGAAGTGACCCCATTCTGTATTAAATCTGAGTGCTGAGGTGGATCTGACTTCTCCACATCCGCTGACTTCAAGCTGCCTGTCTGCCTTTCTCTTCACTGCCTGCAGTTGTCAGCTTCTGGCAAAGCTTGTTGAAGTTGCTGTGAATTTTCTTCCTCCCTCCAAAAATTTTAAGTGCCTTATAAACTAAACTGGAGTCTGATGTAATTTGTGTGAAAACTCGATGGGGTAAACGTTCTCCCTAAACACCTACTGTTTGTTTTGTCTGTTGTTTGAAAGCCTGATGGTGTTGTTTTCCTCCAGTACCTTGGTTAGAAATTATTATGGATTTTCTTTTGATTTAGGCTGTTGTTAGGGTGGTGCACGCTTGGTAGAAGTCTGACACCCTGAAAACTCCTCTACGGGGTGTCCCCTGCATTCAGCATTTTTCTTCCATAATAGTGATTAATGAATAGCACAACATTAAATTAGTTTTAGGCTTATTAGCAGAGCTGGTCGAGTGCAAAAATATCTAAAGGTGTATCATCATTCAAGAATCAAACATAGGGCTGTAAATTGAACTTGCATTGTCTTTGGAGTTCTGTGCACCTGGAGGGACTGGTTCAGCACGAACAGCAGAGGACAGTCTTCCCTTCAGAAGGATACAAAGGAAAACACCAGAAAAATGTCTATTTGGGTTTTTTTCCCATTCCTTTCTTCCCTATCTCTTACCTTGGGAGCCTGCAGGCTCTCAAATGATTGTGGACTCTAATTGGAAATTGAGTCCCTTGCTTTTAAAATCTTTTCATAAGACTCTCTCCTACTTCATTAAATCATTAAATGAGTTTAGCAGGTATTAGTTTTGAGCTTTATTAATTGTGACTTGTTTTTCATTATGAGATAATTGTCAGTCACAAAACATAACTGCTGTAACATATCTAAGCAGACAAAAGTTTCCAGGAGGCAGGGAGAGAAAAAATGCAGAAAGGTCGCTTGTACAAAAACTTCTTGAAATAAATCCTTCCTAGAGGTATTTAAGCATTCCTGGAGATACCTTGTTTGGTGTGTAAAATCAGCAGCTTAGAAGCTTCAGGATCTCTGGCAGGAATTTGGTGAAGAAAGTGATGTGTTTATGGTTTGGGTTGACTGTGGATATATAACCAGTCCTGCCCTCAATGGGAAATATTTCCAATTTCCAAGCAGGGCAGAGAGATCCAGCTCCTTGGAGGCTCGGTGTATACAGAGGGGTGCCAAGGGAGATTAAGGCCTTTTTTCAGGCCTAGGGCTGCTTGCAGCCAAAATTGCTCTTGATTTTCACAGTCTACATAAATTCTCTGTGTTCTGTGGGTCCCCCTCAGTGTTGCAAAGTGCCCCCCATGCTGAGGGGTGCAGGAAGGCATCTGAGTGAGTGCCCCGTGTGCTCCGGGCTCAGTCACTGCCATGGCAGAAGTGAGACTGGCACCGAGGAGCACAGGGCCTGCCTGCTCTGCACTGGCAACAGCAGTGCAATTTATCTTGAGCTATTTTCCCAGAACTTCTGGGAAACGAACTATGCATCATTTTAAAGATGCTTTCATGAAACAATTAGGCTGCATTAAATTATTTCTACTTTAGTGTGTGGCGCTTCCTCAGCATAGACAGACCTTGATGCACAACTCCAGGGACTGGAGAACAAATCCAAGCTGCATATCCAGTTTGGAACTAATGCCTGGTAAATACATTTCAAAGTTTTTTGGATTTGCAGTTATTAATCTAAATGTAATTCATCCTTCCACTCAGAAGAAATTACAGTTGTAATGCCAACATTTGCAAGCAGTAGTGAGTGATACTAGTAGCCTCTGAACACCCATTCTTTATTGAAAACAAATTTGCCATTGCCAAGCAATAAGATAAAATCTTTTCTGCAGATGATGGCTTCTGGAATATAAAAAATATATATATAGTTTCTGAGAATCCTGAGAATAAAAGATATGTGGTCTTTTAAGGGCTGTGTCTTAGAAACGACAGCGCTGCTGTGATTCCAGGAGCCTGATACTTCATCTGTTGTTTAATGGGCTAACAGTGTAAAATATCACCCTGTAATGATTTTGAATGTGTGTGGGTTTCTTTATAGCCTTTCATGGAGACGCAGGCTTCAATTTTGTCCTGCAGAAGCTCCTGATATAAATTGGTAACGGATCAGTAAATCAGGCAGAGCTGCTGGTGGGGGCTGGAGCGCTGGTGCAGAGGAGAGGCTGTGCTGGTGGCTGCTCTCTGCCTTCTCTTCCCTCTCCAGCTCTCGGGGAGGGAAGAGTTTTGTGACTGTTGCCCTGGTGGGCAACAGGGAGCTTGCTGACTTTCAAGTGAGGCTGGAGTAAACAAATGCACCATCTCTAAACGGGGAAGCTCAAACTTGTTTTTGAAGCACTCACAGGGGGATTCACCTGGTAAACTCTTTATTTCCTGTTCTTTACTGCGTTAATGGAAGTGGTTCATTCAGGTACTGCTGCTGCAAATGTAACCTGAGGTAAAAGCTGTTACACAGAGCAAATTTCAGAATTGGAGTCTAATCCTGTGTGTGGCAGGACCTTGCTGTAGGATGCGGAAGCAAAGAATTTCCCTGTAGCAGCTGTCATTAATACAGGGGTTATGGGGATTGTAAGCTGAAAGCCAGGCACGAGTTCCTGTGAAGGTAGTTAGCATCATATTTGGTGTTAGAAATTGGCTATCTCATGAGGGGATGTGAAGCTGCTCCTTGGCATTGCCCCCAGTATTGGACAGAAAGGAAGAGGAGAAGAAGGATGAAAAATTTGGTGTAGAAGAGACCTGAGGCAGAGGAAGATCCCTGGTGGCTGTGTATAAAAGGTGCTGTAGAGAAGGACGTTGAATGAGTCACGGTGTTAAATGCCAGCAGAAAGGACAGAAGGTAGGAATTAGGGGGTATCTTTGTAACACTGAGGATGACAAAGCACTGCAGTAATTAAAATGGAGAGATCATGGGTTCTTCATCACAGGAAGATGCTGGGAACAGAAATGCTTCCATGGGGCTCTGTGTTTGTCTCAGAGATGCAGCATATCTGTAGAGGTAGAGGGGTATTAGGTCTGACTATACATAGCCTGAGCAACATGTGAGGTAGAAAAGACTGCTTCTCACTTCAGGCACAGTCCTTGGTAACCATTTTAAAGTTGCTCAAGAGTCACTACAAGTCAGTAAAATAATTCTGAGCTTGTTCTAAATGTAGCCAATCAACATTTTTAGGAGACAGGATTCACTTCTCCTTCAGCTAGTTGGTGACAGAAGCTGAGTTACTAGGTTAGGATTTAAAAAAAACAAACCCTTGTTTGTAATCTGTACTCATTCACAAGCAGATGCAGTTTCTTCTTCTTCAAGCTTATATATATCTTTTGCTTACAACCCAGGAAGAGAAATGGATATTCTCCTGTGTGTACTTGGAAAGCTTCTACCACAGATTTCAATTCACTGCACTCAGTGGAGTTCAAGATTGTGCAAAGCCAAACAGCTCTTTTATAGAGTCAATGGATGTGTTGGGTTTTAGGGCTTTTTTTATCTAGCACCTTCCTAGGCAACGTTGGCATTTTCCTCTCTGCTTACGAGCTGCACCTAAAAGAAGCTAAATGTTACGTGCTGGAGTTACTCAAAAGGCTGAACCTGATGGAGTTCCTGTCATCATCTTCAGCTCTCCCTAAACCATGAAGGCAGCTGGATTTAACTCAGTAGAGCGAGGAGAAGGAGCAAATACTGTGTTAGGGTTATTTTCCAAAAGATCTGTGCATCTTGGCAGGCTGATTTGTTTATAATCACCTTGCAAGAGTGCAAAGTGAGCTATCTGGCTGCAACACTAAACCATTAGGAAGGAGGATTATTGTAATGAATGCAGGTTGACACGGAGAGCTCTCTGTTCCAGTCTCTCCACACAGCAACTGTGAGGGAACCCCCCGAAATATGTCCGCTTTTGGCTGGCTGTCAAATCCAAAATGAAACACCTGTGTGCAAGATAAATTCATGAAGATGAGTGCTAACTGGTCGTCTGTGGTCCTGACCACCTGCCAGGCTTCAGGAACTTGCAGTTACTTGTGTGTGTGGATATTTATTACCTATTTATGATTTATTTATTTTATTTACCTATTTATGTTTGTTGTTTCTTTTTTCCCTGGGTCACCTGTAGTGAGAGTCAGGCAGTCTGTGGATATGTTATTTGTGCATAAGGTGTTGTGGCAGGGAATGGGAGTTGTATTCACTCTTTGCTTGTTTACCTTTAATCTAGATCCCTCTGCTAATGTTTCAAGCAAGTGCCTGTGGTAGTTTTGAACTTTGCAGCTTCATGTTTTGTTTCAGTGAGCTTGAACTCCCTAAAAACCATTCCCTCCAGAGGTACTTGGCTAACCTGGATGGCACTCCTCGACACCGAGGGAAGGATTCAAGGTCAAACTTGATGGTACTACCTCTTTTTCTGCTAGTTCCATTAGCATTCACAGCTGAGACTCTCTTGCGTTTCAGTCTCCCTGCAGAAATATATGGGCTCTCCATGAAGAGAGGATTCCATATGCACTGCTTTTGGTGAAATCTGTTTATCCTCGCAATTGGCCAAGAATAAATAAAACAGCCTTATGGTTCCCGTGGGTGTACACTATATGCTTCAATTATTGGTGCATTATATTAGGAGCAGATGCTACATTCCCCCATATAAAAGGGAAGAAGATTTCTGAACAGTAAACCAAATTTTTTTGCTTATGCACTGTAATTATCACCATTTCTTCATTTCAGAGGCATCTGTCTGACGCACCCTCATCGTGATACGTTGTGTTACCATTTGAATTATATTTTATTCCTGAAGATAACAGTGACAGTGGTTGTAAAGGTTGGAGGGAGGTTTCTGCTCGTTTCAAGTACTTTGAACCTCTCCATAGCGTGTTTTTTTTTTTCTAGCCTGAATTGCTTCAGGCATTTCTTCTGGGCAAGTCAAATTGCCAATTTGCCCTCAAGAGAGGTGGTGTGGATACAGACCTGCTTGCTTAAGTCTATGTGTTTGTGCTGCTTGTGAGCTGCCCAGGGCAAGGGGCTGGACAGACAGAGAGTTCTGGCATCTCCAAACATCATTTGATTTGCTTTTGCTTCTCTTAAATACATTACTACCACGTATTCTGTCTCTGTAAAGCGCTTTGGTCAGATGACCCTATGGACTCACTTGTTCTCAAACTACTCAACAGAAAGTTTATGGGCTACAAAAACCCCCACAAAAGTGAGATTGGGACGTGAAGAGGTGCCCCCCCCGGGGGTGATGGGCATGAGTGGATGCGTGGGGCACGGGGTTTCTCTCTCCCTGTTCCCTGGTCAGGTGTACCCCAAACCCTGTCCCCCATTGGTCAGTTTGAATGTAGCCCGCGGGAATCCTGTACTTAAGGGAGTGTTCACGGGACCCCGGGGGGGTTGTTCCAGACCTGTTCTGGGGACAGGTCGCTGTCGGAGTCCCTGCCGGGCTCCGGCCATGTGCGGCCAGGGGGAATAAAATCTGAAAACATCTATCAAGTATCGTCTCCTTGATTCTTCCACGGGCCAAGGCTGTCTCCCAGGGAAAGGTTGCAGCCACCCCACTGCAACATAATGGTGGAGATATGCGGACAATTCAACGATCCCTGGATCCCTGAAGACAGCCTAAGAGAAACAGCNTCTGGGGGCAGGTCGCTGTCGGAGTCCCTGCTGGGCTCCGGCCATGTGCGGCCAGGGGGAATAAAATCTGAAAACATCTATCAAATATCGTCTCCTTGATTCTTCCACGGGCCAAGGCTGTCTCCCAGGGAAAGGTTGCAGCCACCCAACTGCAACAGGGACGGGCATTTTTGCTGATACTGGATACCTCCTGTAGACTATGGTATGAAATAAAATTGATAATTTTCAATTATTTTACCAGGCTTCCTTCCCAAAAGACATAAAACTTGCTTTACTTCAGTGTTTGAGTCCACAGGTCCAGCTTGCAGGAGTATTATCTCTCCTCTCATGCAAGGCTGAACTGAGAGCTGCTCTGAAGCTTTCCCCCCCTTTCATTGTAGGCATTATGATGGTAACACCAAAAAAGGGTATTTCAGCTGTCTCAGATTCTTGTACCCATAAAACTTTTCTAGTATATTTCTAGCCTCAGCACACTTCTCCGTGGCATATTCTGACCCCTAGGAGATCAGCTCTTGGTAATTTTTCACCTATGTCTGCTGTGAAATCGAATGTATTCCTTACGATTTGATTTTATCCATGTTGCCTTTTGCAGACTGAACCTTACTGGAATAGGGTGATGTTTTCCCTCCTGTTTAATGCACAGCTGCATCCTGTTCTGCATCTGTGAGAGCTGCTGTGACAGAGGCAGCTTGCAGTGGGACAGAACAGGGGCCCGAGCATGTAAGTGGTCCCAGCCCCTCCCAAAATCGCCACATAAATTTGGTTTCCCTGAAAAAGCTCTTGTGAGTCATTTTTAGGGTATGTTTCACTCTAATTCTTGCCTTCCTGCAGTGTTCAGTCCTGCACAGGAGGCTGGCAAACAGCAGAGCCCTTCTGGGTGACAGGCGGGAATGGGAACAGTAGCAGGCCCCGAGGTGTGTTTATACAGCCGGTCTTGCTTCCTCCCTTCCCGTGATATATTAACTACTTCAGAAGTTTCCCAGCTGTTTCAGGGGATAAATGATGGCAGTGGGAGCCCATATTTAACCTTCACTGTTCAGGCTGCATGCTTTGTAGTTGTCATCTTTTATCCGCCCAGCTATCTGGGAAAGGCTTCAGGCGTCTCCCTGCTGCTCCCCCTCTCCTCCTGCTGCCGTGCACATGGAAGGCACAGCCACTCGTGCCTGTGTCCTTTAGAGCTCAGCCTCCATCCTCTGTGTTTCTGGATGCACCACAGGCTGGAGGCTGACTCCCCCAGGGAGTTCCCAGAGGCTCCCCCAGCAACGCCGTGGCATCCTTTGCTGCTGAGTTATTTGCTTAGATGTGGCCTGTCACTCACTTTTGTTGTCAGTTTGTTTTCTTCCAGCTCAAGTAGAGGTGATTTGAGTAGTTTTCCATTATTTCAGTGAATGATGAATAGAGGTGGTTTGGGCAGTGAGTGTCAGCGATGAGATTCCCCACCCTTCTTACTCCCCAAAAAAGTTCTAGCCTGGAAAAGTTCTGGCCTAGTGTGAAGGAATTTCAGGTATTAGCTGTGACAGTGTTGCACCAGGCTGCACTGGGAGGCACATGCAGCTATGCTGAGACATCATGGTGATTCCTCCTTTAACACAAATGCTATTTACCTGGGATTAATTTTTCTGGTTTTCCATGGATAAAAGGGAGAGAATCGGATGAGCTGTTTAGGCAGGGCACCTTGTCTAAACCCTGGTCGTGACCCTGGGTAGGGCTATCACTGAATGGCATATAAGCATTTAATTAATTATTGTGGATCTGAAGCTATTAAATACTAAACTATTTGAAAATAGAAAGGAAAAAAGGGGTTATTCTGCATTATTTTGGACCACAAAACTGTCATTGCATATCTTGATGACCCCTAGAGCCATCAGAGGGCACTTGGGCATGTGGGGCTGGGTGTACAGCCTGCTCCTGGTCTGCTACTGTTACCCACCTCAAGCAGGGAGCTGGTCTTGACCCTGTAGAAGAGACTGTCATGCTGAACGTTCAGCTGGAGTGGCTGCAGAGAGGTGAGGGATGCTGCCATGCACCATCAGTGAAAAGCGTGTGACACCTTTTGTCCTTAGCTGTTGTGTGTGACCTGCAGTAATGAGTCACCTGCACAAAATCCAGGGATGAGAGATGCAGGAGAGAGGTATTTTCACACTGGTAAGAAGTTAGCTGTGGAAAAGCCATGAGGGTGTGGGGAGGGGAAGAACAGGCAGCGTGTCCTCCCTCACGTTTACAGAAGGAAGACAAGCAGTTTTGTTACTGTTCCTCTGACTAAGGCTGTGGTACATTAAAATCTGATTGAAGGTGTCACAGGTGCTATGCAAATCATGCAGATAAAGCACAAGTCTTCAGGATCTCACAGATAGTTTTTGGACAGCAGCAAGTAAATAAGGACAAAGGAGACAGAAGAAGAAGGATTCCAGCAGAGGCACATGGGCATAAAGGTTTGTTTTGACCAGGGACTCGGTGGCCTCAGGAAGTTGTGTGGCCATATAACAAACCCGTGGGGCACCTCTTCAATAGTCGTCTTAGTCTGTAGCAGTTTGTGAGAGTACACAGAGAATTTGAAATTATATTAGGTAAGATTAGGTGGCTGTGCAGAGAGAAGGGCTCTCTGGCCACCCAGGGCGTTCTCTAGACCTGCTGTTCTGATTCTGTGATGAAAAGTTTTCTAAGAGTATTTTGCTGCAAAATTCCGTGGTTTGTTTGTCTTACTGCTTTGTGTGCACTTCTGTGACCACCCAAACAGCCTCTTTACCTTTAGCGTTGAGTGCCTCTGTCTACTCTGTTTCACCAAGGTACCAGCTCAAGTAGCTACGGGCTGAGATATTCGTACTCTTACGAAGTATGTGCAAACTTCAGGATCTTTCAGAAGATACAGCAATCTTGCACTTTGGGTTATGTCTGAATCTGAATTTCAAAATGGAAAGGATTTGTTCATGACGGTTCAAGGGTGCTCACCTTTGTTACATTCCCAAAATGAAAATACATGCTGTTCCAAAACAAATTGACTTCTGTCCTTGATGCAGAGATGAGTGAGATACTATTTTCTCATGTCTCTGACTTGGAGGCTGTGGCATTATTGTTGCTGACTGTAAACTGTATCCTTGATTATAAACGGTGTGGGAGCATTTTGTTTTAAAGTACAAGAGAGATGGGAGATGTGCAGTTTATTCAAGACTAGCATTGGAACCCTGGGTCTGGCAGTTCACAGTGGACATCTGCCAGCTAGACAGAGCCTTTAGCTTAATGAAGTTACAGGACAGGCAGTGGGAGCTGTGATTTATGAAGAAATAATGTGAAGCAAACTGATAGTAGAAAGTTTTTATGCACTTTGTATTGTACTTGTTCTCAGTCCATCTCCCCTTAGACTCTCAGCAGTATCTGGTAGGGGAAGCTCATCTCTGTGTGACTTGGGGTCAAGGTGTATGACCCAATCGATCAGACAATTCAGTGTGATTGGCTTCAGGCATTGCTCATTCCTAACTACATGAGAAAGATCTTTTCTCCCTCAGTTGGAAACATAATGTGCACTTTCAGTTTGGGAGCAAGTTTTGAAAAGCTTAGTACTTTATTGGAGCATTTTTGGTGTCCAGTCTTCTTTTAAAGCCAAAACCAGCATCTTTGCATCGTCAGTGTCTCCAAATAATTTTGATAGCCTTGTCTGTGCAATTAAGCAGTCACAATTGTATGTTCTTTTTCTTTTCACATCCCCTCCTAAACAGGCGAGAGTTAGCAAGTGCTGTTACATCTCTCCTTGAGTTGTTGGTTTTATTTGACTCCAGAGGGACTGCGGTGGAGGATACTTGCTCTGCTAATGAGTGGTGCTCAGAAGCCATTTAAGCCCCATGGAAACTCAATAGCTGAACAGGTAGCCCCCGCTGACGTCTGCAAAGCTGCTGCTGCTGCGTCCTCCCTGCTGCGCCTGGTGATAAGGCACAGCTTGAATCTTCAAATGCCACTGGGAGGATGATCAATCTCAATCCAGTCCTTACTTTCTCCCCCAGACAACGTCTACTAAGGAAGAGAGAAAAACATAAAAGCTGTGGCTTTAGGGCGTGAGAATTTGGAAGGTGGTGGAGTTAAAAATCAATCATGACCCACAACAAAGGACTTGCAACTTCATCTCAGGCAGTGTTACTGCTGTGCAGTCCCAAAAGCAAGTAAAAAACCGTAAATGCAGACACAAGCAAAGACGAAAACTTTTGTATTCTTATTATTATCCTCAGTGGAGGAAAAACTGCTTATTCTATCCACTTACCAGGCAAACTGAAGTTAAAATAAAATAGGGGAGATCCTACTTATCTGATGTTTGCAGCAATGCTGTGCATACTATATACAGCAGGGAACTGACACAAAACAAAGTAAAATCTAACATTAATCCCCAAGAAATGTCTTACAGACCTGAACACGAGACGCTGTGGCTTTTATTCAAGGACGATTTTTTCTGAGGGATACATTTTGGATCTTTCTGGGTTTTTCACTAGTTTCAGCAAATGGAATATTTCCAGGAATTTACTTAATTCTGTTGCTTTCCTAAAAGGGAGTAAGCCTTAATGTTGTAAGGCTGGGGGGTTTTTTTGTTTGTTTGTTTGGGTTTTTTTGT
>VYZQ01005862.1:0-110792 GCA_013400655.1 Mystacornis crossleyi | reverse complement strand
ATCACCACATTCCCAGCGACTCTGAAGCGTGATGGGAAGTTGGTGGGCACTCTTAAAGAAATGAGGCTCTCATGTCCTATCAAGAGCATGCAAAAGAATTCCTCATTTCTATCTTGTGGTTTTTGTATTAAGAAATTGTTTCAGAGCTAACACTTCTGAAAATGAGGGGGGAAAAAGCCGTTTAAGGGGACAACTGCTACACTGAACGGAGGGACAGCAAGCACAAAAAAAGTTGGTGCCTCTGTCTTTACAGCAAAAACAATAAATCTAGACCCCAACAGTAAAATACACCAGAAAAGCCAATAACATTACATGGACCTAATTTCACATAATTTTAAAAGCCAGAATTGAAGTATAACAACTTTATCCATTGTTCACGTTTCAACATCATTTTCTTCACCAGGAATCACTCACACAGCAGTTGAACACAGGCAACAGAAATTTAACTGCCACTTATCCCAGATGATATTAAAGTGCTAAAAACGCTATCTGAGCATTACTTTAAAAATACACACACACACACAGACACACACACAGACAATATTCCTGTTACTCTGCACGGAACGGAGCAGGAGGAGCATGCGGAGAGCACTCCTGCCTAGGATGAGAAATACAGGGGAAAAAAAGGCATTTACCGTCAGGCACAGGCAAATTTAACTCGGAAACATTGTAAGATGGTAGCGGTGCCACTCTTGCCGAATGTTTCTTCATCCTCTGGAATTGCTCTCCTACTCAGGCGCTCACTCTGGCTTCCGTCTGCATTGCCCTTGGTCCCGAGTACTACAGCAAACACGGGGCTATGGCTGGTGGCTGGATGTTGTTCTGGAGATGCTGCAGGAGCCTACGAGTACTGATTTGCTGTCTCCCTGGGAAACCATTTGCAACACGTTCAAACAATGCTTGACCTCTGCCAACACTTCTCTTTCATTCAATTGTTGAGCGCGGCAGATAAAATATAAATATATCAGTGGCGGTGCCTGGTGAACTTGAAACCGTGGCAGCCCCTTTGCAGGAAATTGGGATTTCACATCAAATCTCTGCGCTGCGCTGGCAACGCAGACGGGAGATTTCTCAGACAACTGCGAGGGAATTATGCAATGCAATTTTCTGGTTCCTTACACTGTGACAATATACGGATGATTACAGTAATTATTTTAAGTAAACTTTGAATAATGGGACTCCTATAGCGCTGCTAAATCAGGAATGCCTTGGGCAAAAGAACAGGTGACATCTAGGTCTGTGTCTGATAATAAAGCAGTGGTATTGCAGGAGGCTCTTCTAACACTATACAAAAATTGTCAGAACCAAAACAGATATAGAAAANTTTCACTGAGCAAACCGGTGTCAATCCACGCAACTTCTGGAACTCTTGGAAGATCTCATCCCCTGTGTAACCAGCACTGTGCTGGGAGCTTCCTTTGCCAGGAAGTGGTTAGTGACACCTCTAAAGAGCCCTGGCTCCAGAGCTCTTCACTAAGAGATCAACTATCAAGTCTTATCCAAGAATCTGTAGGCAGAAACCTTTACCATTTATATTCAAGGTTATTTGTTTTAGGAACAATGGGAAATAATAAAAAGGGAAAGACCAGAAAGGCAGCTTAGCTCTACCAGAATCTTCTGCCACAGCTGCTGAATTTTTAAGGGCACTAGTATAGACTTTTATCTATAGTCCTTGTGCTTTTGGTAGCAGCTGAGAGTGGAGATTCTTGGCCCAGGAGATTCTTGGTCCTTCTTTCCCCACTATCCCACCAAGGAGGCACAAGCCACTGGCTGTAAGGAAGGCCAACGTGGTTTGAAAACGATGAAGAATTGCTGGGCTAGAATTTTCCATTTTGGGCTTCCTCAAGCACAGTGCTGGAATCTCACGTTTTACACAGGAACGTGCTGTGCCTGGGGTATGTGTGCAAGGACTGGTCCCTTCCCTAACCCTTAAGGAGGAGAGGGGAGGAAGCAGAGTCCCAGCTGGATCATCCTTTGGATGCACCCACAGAAGAGGCTGGCACGCGGGGAGAACTGTGCTGTGGCATCCTCATGGAAAAGGCAGCCTGTGACTGCACTGTACCGAGGGGTGGGAAGGGATTCTTGGGTCCTTGGAGCAACCAAGCAGGACATAATCACTTGATCTTGTCCTGCACATTCCTCTAATGCTGCTCTCTTGTCCCCTTTTGGGGACTGAGTGGCATCACTTTTCTATTGGGGTGCAGTGACACAGTAGGGAAGAAGAGACAGTGATTAACCCTGTGGAAAGTAGGGAGAAAGGACCTCATCCCCCTCCCAGAGCCATCCCACCCCGTGGGACACACTGCGGAAGGAGTACAGGGAAGAGAAATGGGTACAGCTGCCTGGTTTTTCACCCAACACGTCCTCTCCTGAAAGGCTTGGAGATCTCCTTTAGCACCTTCATTATATCCCTGGTGACTCGTAAGGCTGTCCACCACGACAGTCTATTCCAAAGCATCAACTGCATTGCCTAGAGCTAACTGGCTTTTACTGCTTATCTGCATTCAGAGGATTTCCAGCACTCTGTAACAACCACTATTCCAAAGGAAATTATCGTCCCAATTTGCAGAAGGGATTTTATTCTCCTGTCCAAAGTGCTGAGAGTCAGCAGAGTTTGTGATAGAGTAATCACCAGTCAAGTAATTGCTGGCTCCACAATCACAAGGCTCCCTATTAATACATGTCTAGTCCTTGAGCATTTATATAATATAAACAACATAATAATATAACACAGAGATTGCTTTTAGAAAACCATTTCTGCAAATTGGGGTTTATAATGGAATCATTAACGAACCTTAACAATGGTGAGGATGAAACGCATGAGACAATGTCAGGCAGTTCCAGATGATTCTTTGAGACAATTTCGGCACTAACGACAGAACGTGACTGAATCTAAGAGTTTCTGCCTTTTTTTTATTCAAAGGAGAATCGGCCATTGTTTCAACACCGTAAGTCAGAAGCCAAATTCAACTCCTCAAAGCAATCTTTCAGATCTCTCCCTCAGCCATCTCTGCTTCCTACAGCAGTTACACAAGAAATGAAGAAGATACAAAACTGCTTGAAACTATGTGGAACTGGTACATAGAACTTCCATCAAAGTTTGCAGTTTGAAAAGCATCAGCTTCTCTGGCTACACAAGCAAGAGCTTTGGCCATCTGTTTCTGCTCCTGCGTTTCTGATCGTTCCTCTGTGCTCTCTATCTCTGCTCTACACGTGCTAAAAAAAAGAGTAAAATAATATGGAGTGGAAGAGAGAGAAGGAAGCTCTGTCCTTCTCTCCAATCCATCCACAAGTGCAATGGGATGACTGACTTACCAGGATGGTGTAATAGTTACTCCAACTAACTACTGCAAGACTACAAGTCAACATAAAATCTGCAGGCCTTTGCCACCCTGCTCACCTCGTGTTCATGCAAGGCACCACAGTGGGGAAATATGGGGGTTTCCCTTCAAAATTCAGGACTAAACTAAGTTTCCAGGTACCTTTAAAAAAGTTCTTCATATGTTGTTGCTTGGTTCAAGTTCTGTGCTTTTAGCCTGGAACGTGTCAAAGTTTTCTTATTCTTAGGGAGTAGAAGCTGTGTGATGGTCCTGATAATAAATAATAAATAGCAACAGGCTCTGGAGCACAAGTCTGATGAGAAGCAGCTGAGGAAAGTGAGGGAGCTCAGCCTGAAGAAAAGGAGGCTCAGGTGGGACCTTCTGGTTCTCCACAACTCCCCAGCAGGAGGCTGCAGCCAGGTGGGAGTTGGGCTCTGCTCCCAGGGAACAAGGGACAGGACAAGAGGAGATGGCCTCAAGTTAAGCCAGGGGAAGTTTAGATTGGATATTAGGGAAGATTTCTTCATGGAAAGACTTGTCAAGTCCTGGACCAGGCTACCCAGGACAACAATTGAGTCACCATCCTTGGAGGGATTTAAAAGATGTGTGGATGTGATACTGGGACATGGGTTAGTGATGAACTTGGCACTGTTGGGGGAATGGTTGGACTCGATCTTAGAGGTTTTCCAACCTAAATGATTCTAGAATCAATCTAAATATCCATTAATTTTCACTCAGGAGTCCCTGTTTGTCAAGGAAGCCTGCAGTGTGAATCACAGCAGTGTAATTATACTGTGTAAAAGATAAGCCAGGCTGCAGGCTTGCACCCTCCACACCCGCTCCCAGTTAGGGCAAAAACTGCTGGGACACTCACCAAAGCTCTGGAGACACACACACCCACTCCCTTGCACCAGCTTTACTGTAGAGGGAATCACTGAATAAGGTGTGTCTCAGGACAGATTCCTCATCCCAGCCAGGAGTCGCCGTGGCTGGAGGCCTCTGAGCCACATCCTGTTCGCTTCTCACTGCCCTCCCTGCAGCAGCCTCTGTCCCCTGGCTCTGTAAATATTCATCCAGACAAGGGCAGGGTGAAGCTGCAGGTTTGCTGACTCACTAACCAGACAGCAAACCAGCGCTGGCAGCGGAGTCAGGACTGGGGAGTGCTGAATCACATCCACTAACGAGCCTTCCACGCTCCCAGCACGCAGGGGCTGCTGCCATCCGCCAAAACATGCTCTGCTCCTTGGCTTACCCCGGGCTCTGCTGGCACTAGTTAGTCATACATATTTTAGGGAGAAAGGCTATTTACTCTTCTCACTGAAGCTGCAACCCACGTCACAGCTGGAGTCGAGCTCCAGGCAAGCGCAGGTTTCTCTGACCCAGAGAAGATGACGGGTGTGGTATCACACACCCAGGGAGGGCAAACCATCACTGCTACAGGAAAACAGCTGCACAAGTACATGCGACACTGAATTTCCATGTCGGTAATGAGATCCATCTCACTGAACTTGGGATGCCAAAGTTTGAACCAGCCAGACCAACATCTTTATGTGGTGAGTAGTGAGAAACTGGTAACGTTAGAAGACAACTCACAACCTCCTCTCCTACAGGTGTATTATAACCTGGTATTAGTACCTCTGAAGGCACCCACTTCTTCCCCCTGGCTGTGATAGCAGTAATGGGACTTTCTCCCACCTGGTCATATGGCTTTTAGACACCCTGGGTAGGGCAGATGCTCCCAATGGGAAGCACAGTGTGTGAATGCCTGATAAAGACAAGAAAGTGTTTCTTTAACTGATTTTAGAACAGTGCTCAGATCCAAAGCTGTGCTGTTTGCTAGTTCTGAACACCGCTAACTACAAGATCCACCTAAAATCCACTTTGCATATGTCCCTGCAGCTGGCAGGTCAGCCCATTCCCAATCACTAGACTGTAAGACTCTCATAAACATGACTTTTATTGTCTCTTCCAGGCTGAGCATGTGTTTTAAGATGACAAGCTAAAAGGCCATTATCAAGTTCATCTTACCCTGTTGGAATACAAATTAGATGCAAGATGCAGAGGAGACAAACAGTCAAACTGAGATCAAAACAGGTATCTCCTACAAAGGAATTTTTATGTATAGCAAAGTCAAGACTTCAGTTTGAACTTTTACTTGCTTCTAGCAAAATCAGAAGCATATAGCAAAATGCTACCTCATTCAAACAATTCAATCCAAAACAACTTCCAAGGCTTGCAGAGAAAAGAACCCTTCGCCTCACTGCTGTGCCCAGTCATGTTATATTTTAAAGAATCAAATTCTGAATTACTTACTCTGTCTGAACTCTCATTGACTTGAAAACTGTTGGATATCCCTGCTCAGCAACTAAGAATATCAGCAAAGCATTCCACTGCCATCTGCCACGCAGAGGAGGGTCCTCCAGCCCCACCAGTGTGTGCCACAATCACACGGGGTGGGCAGGACTGCTGACACCTTCTCCCTCAGTGCTGCCCTCAATCCCACCGTCCACGCCACCAAAGATGCTAAACCAGATCCAAAACTGACCCCTCATAAGCAGCTGTGATTTAACTGAGAACGTTCACACTGAAGGCACACTACAGTCTCCTATGTTTTGTTCACTCAGGCACCAACTGAACTTTTTCCAGAATTTCCTGTATTTTGCAAATGCCAAGAAGTAGAGTAACTCTCTAAAATCTCACCTAATGACTGCAAGAAATACCTACTAAACCTGAAGAAATTTTAATACCCTTGGGGCTTGCATGTTTATACACTGATCTCTGGTTTGTGTTAACATGGGTTGCTATTTTCAGTAAATCAGCCCAAAAATTCACTCTTTAATACTCACCCTGATTTTCTAACAGAAGAACACAACGTCATCTATTTTTAACCTTCCCTAGCAGGCAAGTCCTGGAAATAAGATAAACAGCACCAGCTAAACATCCAGTCCAAGATGACAATGTGAAGATGTGCGGCGCTGCTGCAGGACAGCAGCTCCCACACCACTGAAACCAGTCCAAAACACTCAGACCACCCACAGCCAGTGGTCTGTCAGCTACCAGGGGCCAGGTCCTCTGTCACAGAATGGTTTGGGCTGGGAGGGACCTTTAACTCTCATGTAGTCCCCTGCAATGAGCAGAGACATCCTTCCACTGCATCAACTACATCACACGCTGGTGCCTCAGCCCAGTGGAAATCCTGCCTTGACCCTGCCTTGTCCAGCTCCTTCCCCTCTGCTTTTGGGCCTAAGAACAAGCACCTGAAAGCAACCCCAAAATACCTGATGATTCCCCCACCCTCTCCCTCCACAAGCACTCAACTGCCTTGAAGGTAGCAACACCTTCTGCTACAGTGCTTTTGGAAAGGTTTTTATTTACTGTGTGATTTTACGGACCTGACAGCCAGTGAGTCCCTGGAAAGCACAAGGATTAAATTCTCAATTAAAATAAACCTCAGATTTTCCTTAATCATGCAAATTTTGAAACATAAACCACCCGCCCGCAAGGATCAGGAGGTGCAAGCTGATGTCTCCAGAGCTGGCAAAGCAGCTTCTCGGGCTTTTTATTCTGCTGGAATATGGAAATACCATACAGCAAGAAATATTAAACTTTTAATGCAATTAAAGATGGAAGGAAAAAATACTAATTTTGGGCATGGAGAGCAATTCTTCAATTTTAATAAAAGTCAGCCAGTGTTTCATGGAAACAGCACATGTATCAACTTTGATGCATCTTCAATATTTTCATGTTTTAAGAAAAAAATATGGATGGAACTCAAGCAACCTGGTCTAGTGGAAGGTGTCCCTGCCCATGGCAGGGGTTGGAATGAGATGAGCTTTAAGGTCCCTTCTAACCCAAACCATTCTGTGATTCTGTAATTTCAGGCTGACAAAAATACTAAAAGTTACCTCCAGCATTAGAAACTCATTCATATTCACAGAAGAATCAGAAGGAAAAGAAAATTGTTCAATGCAAAATCAGAAGAGGAAATTTTTCCTTCAAGAGGAACTTTATTTCAGGCACACAGTGTTACTGGCCTCAGAGCCTCTGCCAGGCTGGCTGGATCCTGCTGTCCTCATCCTCAAGACAAAATATGTTCAGTATTCAATCATAAATTTCGGTTTAGTGGCTTTATCCACAGCCAGGCGTGGTGAAGTGCAAGAACCTCATGGGGAACAGAGAAATCTCACCTGGAGCATGCACAGACCTCATTTGAGAAAGCAGAGCTCACCAGATTGCCCACAACACACCCCACCTGCTCCAGGTGGAAGGACTTAGGTGACCTTTAAGGTCCCTTCCAATCTAAACCATTCTCTGGTTCTGTGATCCGATCATTTGAGAAGTGCTGGCAGAATAGCAAGGCCACGAGCTTCTGAAAAACTGGGCATTCCCCCACCTGCATTTCAAACTCTTTCCAAGTTTAAGAGTTTAGGAGAAAGGTTCCTACCTCACCCTGCCCGCTCTCTGAAACTCCCTGGCAGTAAAACACAACCCAAGCAGACAACCAGTGCTCAGTCTGCTCAATAACAAAGCATAAATCGAGTATCCATTCCAAATATCCAATACAGCCTTTCCAGACAGGATAATAAAATCAGATGCCCAACACTTCTATTGTGGTTCTTCTTTTCCCCAAGGAAAACAGCTTAGATGTAATTGCATGTCAGGTAATTATTTGCCTTCCCAATGTTTTATTAACAAAGCTGCCAGGAGTGAAATAAGCTGTCTCCATTTTCTGGTTCTGCAATTATGAAGTGCTTCTTCTTTACCACAAGAGAGCATTTGAGTTGAGAAAACTTCCATTTTGTGCTTGTCATCGTGACTGTAGAGCATGTCAGTGTGACAGTAAATCACTCCTCATATTTGCTATCTTTTGGGTAGCCAGCAGTTAATTAGATGGCTTAGGGCTTTTTTCAATACCATAAATCAGAATTGCATAGCAGGCTAGGAATCCAGGGCTGGCCAGTCCCAAAATTTAGCCACCAGCATGTTCCTGTCTAGGCAGGTTCTGTGGTAGGGGTAGGAACTTGCATCATCCAACACTGCAATTCCTACCACTCCAGATGGCATCAGAAAGTTCCTTGGATGAAGAAACATAAATAATTTTTAGGAAAAATTACAATGTAAGATGAAGCTTGTTGCCATGTTAGTGGTGCTGCATTACATTTTCCAGCCCTTCTGATTTTAAAGGGTGGGTGAAGAATTCCCAGAGCTTTTGAAGTAGGATCTGAAGCTTCAGCAAAGATGTGAAAACGGAACAGACCGGTCAGAAGTCTTAAAAAAAACCCCACATCTGTGTGTGGGGTCAAACAACTTCAAGAAGACAGAGGGGAGACAGAAGATCACAAAACTGTTTGGGCTGAAAGGGACCTTAAAGATCATCTAGTTCCAGTCATCTCTATGTGCATTTTCCTGCCCAAAAGAAAGGATTCATTAGGCATGACCCCACGTACACAAGGCCAGGACCAAGAGGCTTTAACTGCATTAATGGGAAGTTCAGTGGGACAGCAGGTCAGCTGTTCCACAAGGAGCACAGTGAACCACTAAATGGGATGATGTCAGGCAGGAAATTTCCATTGCTGGAAGATTTTCAGACCAGGCTGCCCGGGATGGATGGAGTTGAACACCTCAGAGCACAGGAACAGAGCAGATCCATTTTCCAAAGGGAAACATGGCAACGAGCTTCCCAGGGAATTGGTGGAATCACCACCCCTGGAGGGATCTAAAAGCCATGTGGATGTGGCACCTGGGGACATGGGGTAGTGGTGGTTGGCAGTGCTGGGGGAACAGCTGGACTGGAGGATCTCAGAGGTATTTTCCAACCTAAATCACTCTGTGACTCACTCAACCTGTACTCCCGGAGCTAATAACAAAGAGGTGCTAATAATAAACACCAGCTATTATTAGCTGGGCTGACAAGAAAAACTAGGGTGAAGGGAGCCTGCTGAGAGCTCAGAATGGGTGTCAGAAGTAGGATGCTCTGTAGAATTCCCAGATAAGCATCCCACCACTGCACTCCAACCACTGCAGGTGGTGTTTTCCCATCTCTACAGAACAGGGAATACAAGACCACTGTCAAGGACAGGCAGGAAATGTTAGAAAAGCTGTCAGCGAGTACCATTTATTATTCATTATTTCTATGTCTTCTTTGGAAGGAATGGATAGCTAAAAGTCAAAACAGCCTCACACCCACCAGCACCAGACACTCGATTACAGAAGATTCCCGAGGCAAATGTGAAGTCTTGGGAAAGGCTCTTATGGCAGAGCATCAGGGATTCACAGGATAGGACACAAGCACTGTGTCCCAGCTCGACACTGAACACACAGAGTTGTAGCTTTTGAAGCAAAACGGTGACCAAATCCCAGTTCAGTGGCTGGTTCTGTTTGCGGCCCTACAGTAACATTAGTTTCCAGTAGCTCTGAGTTAACCATACAGTCTACCACCCCTTGGTTTCTGATATTTTATCCTCAAGTATTTTAATTTTCCATTTTCAGTGCTGATCTAATGCAAGGATGCCTTTGCTCCTGCAAAATTCCAGCTACGTTAATTTACTGATGGTGAAATAACAGCCCAAAATCTCAGCTGCAAGACATCAGCCCTTCTCCACCACGGCCAGGCCTTAGAGTTAGGGGTTAAATAGTTGTGGTTATAAAGGCTCAGCACAAAACAACTCCCAGCACCCACGGAGCCCTCTGAAAGCTGTGATCCGAGTATCAAAGTCCATCTGCACTCATCAGCAGGGGTACCATGGAGGATGCTCGTGTGTACCTGGGCCAGCAGAGAGAGATCCCATGTGAGTTTAATTCCACCCCTTTTCTTCCCCTCGTAATTTGGGTCCACTTTTTGGAAAAAAAAAAAAATAAAACCAGATGACAAATACAGCTAGTAGCAGCCTGAACATAACCAGTGCTGCAATTCAAGAGAATTCTTTCGAACAGTAGCAACCTTTTTAATTTTCAAGGAGAAATTCTCTGCAAATTCTTTGGAAAAAAAACCAGTAAAATCCTTGCACAACAGAAATTAAAAATTTGGGTGCTCAGAAATCTCCAACCTATTGTGAGTGTTTCTTGTCTAATCTTCATATAATCCTCCTTAATACCTTCCAGTGTAAATCTCTGCTACGTGCAACATCTTATTAGCAAGACAATGAAGATAACACAAGAAAAGTCACTGAGCAGCATTAGGGGATTAAGGAAGGATTAAATAGTCGTGACACAAAGAGAATGTCGAAGCTGAGTATTCACCATAATTAGTCTGGTTCCTCATATTCTCCCCGGGTCAATTACTCAAGTCTCTGGATTGTCCTGTTGGACTGTGCTCGGTGTGATGAGAGCAGACAGGACTCACACACGGCCTCAGGACTGGTGCTGGGTTTCCAGTGTGAGAGGGGGACATGGACTCTGTTCTAAACATACGTGAAAAGCTGAGTCAGGAGGGGAGATTTAGATTGGATTTTAAGAAGAAATTCTTCCCTGTGAGGGTGGGGAGGCCCTGGCACAGGGTGCCCACAGAAGCTGTGGCTGCCCCATCCCTGGAAATGTCCAAGGCCAGGTTGGATGGGGCTCTGAGCAGCCTGGGATAGTGGAAGGTGTCCCTGCCCATGGCAGGGGGTTGGAATTGGATGGTCTTAAAAAGTTCATTCCAACCCAAACCATTCTGTGATATATATCAGAAAATGGGTAGTAAAAGCGAAACAGGCTTTTCCTGGAGAGATCCTGCATTTCTTGAGGAGGATGATACCTCTTAGTAATGTGGTTTTATGGGTACCTGAAATGTCTCTTTCCCAGAGAGGAACTGGCAGCTCCATGCACAACAAACCTCTTCCAGGGGTACTTGGACAGCTCACCCTTCCCACAGACATCCCCACCCCAGGCTGGGGAAGCAGGCACACCTCCACAGCAACAGTGGAGGCCCAGTCAGCCCAGCTTTACCTGGTGGAAATGGGAAGTATTTTTATGAAAAGTCTCCTCAGCTCCTCAGGCCTTACAGAACCGAGTGGGGGTTCCAAACAAGGTGGTTCTCAGTGAAATTGCTCCCATTAAGGGTACCCCTGAGATCCCTGCTGCCTCCCAGTTCCCAGGGGAGTGATACACCCCTGCTTTCACTGGCTCCCCAAGCAAGGCTTTGCAAGAGCTGAGATCTGCACCAGCAAGATCCAGCAGCCATCCACAGCCTCGACAAGCCAGTGTGCTCTACCCTTTAAAAAATCCACCCTTAATCTGAAATAAATTCTTACTCAATACTTAAAATCAAGCCTATTTACTGCCACAGAGCACAGTATTGATCGGGCTCTGGTTTAACTCGTCAGAGGTAAATCAGAGTCCGTGGCAGGATTCTGTGAACTTACTGAAAAGCCCATTTCCTCGTTAGGGAACGAGCCGTGCTATCAGGACTCAAGTCTCCAACAATTAATCTGGCACCCAAGCATTCCCTTACATCCCCTGCTAACTATTGGCACCTTCAAGCCCAAAACGACCCTCTGCTCACAGCACCTGGGTGTCATGGATTATCAGTGGGCAGGAACAGGCAGGTGTGGCCAGAGCAGGTCAAATACTCATTCTCTGAGAGACTCAGTGGGGGAAATGCAGCTTTCCACAGCTTGTGGGACCGAGTCACTCACTCAGCTCTTATTTCTAAATACCTAAGGAGGGGTTGCCCCTTTTTTCAGAATCTGTCAGCGTCTGAAATCCGCATCAATGAAAATACAGGGGTTTTAAATACCCTTTTTTATTTTTTCCCCCTGATGACTGCCTGGCAATGTTTTGCCCCAGCCATGCAATAAATCAGAGCACAACAGCTGATTTCCAGCATTCCTGAACAGGCACCGCATCCTGCTCTCTGCACCAAAAACTGCACAATAGGGCTCCTCCAAGTAAGTGCTGTTTGGGGAACAGAGGGACCGCAATTAATCATAGAATAACAGAATCATAAAGTCGTTAAGGCTGGAAAAGACCTCAA
The DNA here is from genome assembly GCA_013400655.1 of Mystacornis crossleyi. Taxonomy (NCBI): domain Eukaryota; kingdom Metazoa; phylum Chordata; class Aves; order Passeriformes; family Timaliidae; genus Mystacornis; species Mystacornis crossleyi. The sequence goes on along the minus strand of VYZQ01005862.1, from coordinate 98,519 downwards.
AGATCATCAGGACCAGAATCATCACGTTCACCACTAAACCCTGTCCCCAGGTGCCACGTCCACATGTTTTTTCAGTATTTTCAGGGATGGTGATTCCACCCCTGCCCTAGGAAGGCTGTTCCAAATCCTGACCACCCCTTCAATGAAGAACTTTTTCCTAATAGCCAATCTAAACATCCCTTGGGAGAACTGGAGGCCATTTCCTCTGGTCCTGTCACTCCTTGGTTGGGAGAAGGCACCAACCCCCACCTGGCTGTGCCCTCCCGTCAGGAAGCAGCACTCCAGGGATAATGGGAATGCAGCAATATGGTGCAGAGGCCCTGGAAGAGCATACAGACCCTTCTGCTTCCTACAGATGTGTCTTGACAGAGAGAAAACCTTGCATTAGTTTTTCGTGCACGTAAAATGCCTGCAGGCCTCTCTCTGCAAGAACGTGGTACAAATGCAGACTCCTGGCAGGCTCAGTCTCTCCACCAAAATTTCAAGAGCATGAAGAAGGAAAAAAAAAAGGGAGAAAGGGAAAACCAGATCTCCATGTGTCATGCTCACTGGAGCCTCCTCAGCTTGCAGGCTTGTACTGCTGCAGCTCGCCCAGAAACTCAGATCTCTATTTAGTGGGCACAAAAATTGCTCTAATGATCCAGAGTACCCAGTGAACTTACCCTGAGGACCTCCAAGTCACCCTGTTCTGCTCGAGCTCCACTACAAGTGGAGCTGGCTGACCTCCCTCACATCAGGCTCTCATCCGAACAGCAGCTTTTCCCTCAGGGATTGTCCCACCAGTGGTATTTTGAAGCGGTTTTATGCTGTAATCTGCCACCCAGGATGGTTTTCCCTGCTCCCAGGAATCCATTCCAGGAGAGCTTCTCCAGCTCTCCTCTCCTGGGGTTTGAAGCAACTCAGCATTAACTTACCTAATTACTGCAAAAGGATGTTGCAGAGGTTTCATTCCACTTGTTCTTTCACCAATCCTTTCTCTTTTACATGTATTCCCCTGTCCTCTGCCCTTTCCACTGAGGATTCGGGGTGTTTAACATGATCCTCCTGGATGTCAAAAGCAATATAAAAAAGTATAGAAGAATCTGGGGATTGCTTTGACCCGGGTGCAGCATCTTGCACTTGGTCTTGTTAACTGAGGAGTGGTGCTGAGCTGGGCTCTGACGTGGGCAAAAGGAAAGTTGTTCTGAAATTGATCCCCAAATGACCTTGTGATGGTTTTGTTGGGGTAAGAGGGGAGCTGAGAAACAGGATGAGAACAAATGGCTGAGCATGCACAGCCCAGCCCTTTGGCATCATGGACTAAGTTTGGAAACTGATCGTGAAACTCAGCTCTCATTCCTTCCGGAGGAGCACAAGCTCCTGAGCTGCAGGCTCAGGAACTCCTGGTCCTCACCAGACCAGATCCACCCTGAGAGATCCCAGAAGGACCAGCAGGAGAGGGCTGGCAACAGAGGAAGCTTTCAGAAATCCCATAAGCCAAATTCAGCTTTAACCTCCTCTTTCTGTAATCCTTGCTTGCTTAAAGCAGCTATGTAAACACTCTTCCCAAAGAGGGAAAAGCTGTGTTGGGAGAGGGCTTGGGAAATGCAGACTGGAGCAGCTGCTCTTCCTCCAGCAGAGCTCGGAGCAGTGGCACAGGATGCCAAGTACTTGTCTTGGCATATGAGCACACAGGAGGCTGGGAGGGAGAACTTGGAGGCTCTTGAGCTAACAAAGAAAACCTGTTTTGGATGCTCTGCATGCAGACCTCTTTCTGCTTGATACCCTGTGTATGTTCAGGTTTTGCAGAGCAGAGCCCTCGGTTACGCAGCTGTAAAAGGAGAAATGCAGCAGCCACATCCTCTGAGGCCTTTAATCATCCTCTACCTGTGCCTTCCTAACCAGGGGCACAATTTAATTATAAAAGCACAGCTGCCAAAAGCACAGTCAAAAGCCCAGAACTATTTTTCGTGGTGGCAGGTAAAGCAAGTATTTCTCTTTGCAGTGTCAACAAGGACCTATCAAACTGGCCCCTCTTCTGTCATCCCTTCCCTTCCAGCTCCAGCTGCAGCTCCCTCTTATTCTGCTCCCAGGCAATCCACCCATGGGGTTTTTTTTCTAAACCAAAAAACAAATTGAAAGACAAAAGTGATGTCGGCACTCTGATGAGATATTGCTTCCACTAGTAGAGCCCATTTTCCCAACTTATCCCAGAGCAAGATGAACCCATAAGGAGACTCCAGCGGAACAAATCCATCACCTCCCTTGGTGATGCTCTGTTGGATGAGCTGCCATGGCATGGGTAAAGTAGCCACAGGGGCCACTCTTTAATGATCTTCCTACTGTGTTTCTAGAAATTCCCAAACTAGAGAAGATTAATTGTTTCCTGGCTCATTTCCCAGCACCTGCCTGGCTCGGCAGCCTTGGAAGCGTGAAGGTGAGGGCAGGCTGCAGAGCTGCTAAGCAATCCATCCTTTGGTGCTCAGCAGCGTGTGCTGAGGGCTCAAAACCAGCCTGAAAAGCACCGGGCAGGGTTCCCAGACCAACCCAGTCTCTCTGAGCTTTAACATGTGGCACTGGCCACAGGAGAGCCAGAGCACGGCACATGCTCCCCGTGTCCCCAGCCAGGCCAGCAGCAGTGGTTTAGGTGGCATTAGTGAATTCCTCCACCCTGGGAAGGAAAAATACAGAGCTGCTGTTTCCCCCAGCATTAAGAGCTGTATTGTGGCTGTTTTGCAGCAGGGGAGCAGCTCCCTGGTACAGGAAGCAATCCATATGAAAATCTGCACCTCTAAAGTATTTCCCTTTGCATTGGTGGAGTGCTGGCTGGAAATTGTAATTTCAATTAGCTTAATCACTGGGGTAATGCCCATGTGTTGCACACTCTTAAAACGCAAACAGCAGCACCCCTCAGCTGAGTGCATTTTCAGGAGCACAACCAAGCTGTTCCTGTTCTGATTTTCATCAGTTCATTGCTTGTCAAAAATCAAAGACCAGGAATTCTCTCTGTGGGCATTTCTAGTTGTGCTCATTAGTGTGGTAACTCAGCTGGACAATCTGATTTGAGCTGAAGACATGGAGCTGCCTTGATATACCCACAACTGTATTTTTCCATTTGCCTAAATTCCACATTCTTATTAAAAAAATTCTCACTCAGGCTTCTGACTGAATCCTTGTTGTACTCCATGGACAGCAACACTTTCAGTGACTGCAAGAGAATGGAGCTGGCACCACTTTAGGATAATTACAGGGAGACAAAGTTCTGTGGTTACCTCCAGCCATAACTCACCAGGAACATTTCTGCAGCGGATCTGCAGACGATTCCCTTTCAGTGTTCAGGTCAGGGTAACAATTCCAGCCTGCGACCACATTTCGAAGTGAAATGATGGATGTGAATGCAAGAACTTGCAATTTGTCACCACAGGGATGTAAATGAGTCCACAGTCACCCACTGAGAATCTCATATTGCCCTTTTATACACAGGAACCTCCCTCCTCAAAGGCCCCACTTCACTCTGCTGTTTGGTCAGGGACTGATCTGGAACAAGCTTCCAACCTGTCCATGACTTAATCTCTCCACTGATAACACAGCAGTGGAGATCAGGCTCTTCCATCCAAGCCCAGGACCCAAATATAAAAGTGACCTGATTTCCAGGAGTCCTGGGCACCAACAATCCCCATTGAAATCAAGGATAACAACAGGATTCGGCACCTCGGGAAACGAGGACAGGCACACTCTGAGGTGCCTGGGCACAGATTTAGAAGCGTGGTAGAAAATCTGGCCTGCTAATTTTACTTTCCAACAAACTGTTTCTTATTTATAGCTCAGACTGTATCAAGTATAGCACGTAGTATCCACCCAGGAACTGGGGTGAAAGGCAAGAACGAGGACAAAAATGCAAGAGATGTTTAAAGAGCTTTAAAGAAGAGAGGGGGAGGGAAAGCAGCAATTTTGTTCAAGCGAAAATACACTGGATATTTGAGAAGAAGCACATTCAAACACACAGAGCGGGGAATGGACCAATGGTCAAGGGATGCAGAGCTCCAGACCACCTGATAACTTGAGAAATGCTGTTATCCAGAAAATGAGGTTGAGCCAGGGAATATGGAAACTGAGTATCTGCAGAGCACCAAGCACTGGTGACAGCCCTGGACTTTCTCAGCAGCTGATCTGAAGCCTCCAGGAAGCTCTGCTGATGGAGCTGATGCTTACAGAGCTTCCCATAGCGCAAAATTTAAAGGATTGCCTTTTCATGACACGGAATTACAGCCAGGTGTAATTTAAAACAAACAGGAAGGAATAAGCAGTGAAGCTCATCACTCGAACAGCAGGTGTAATTCCACACATCTAACTCCTATCTCCACAATGGCATCGGATTCAGAACAACCACAGAATCATTTAGGGCGGTAAAAACCTCTAAATCATCGAGTCCAGGTGTTAACCATCTTCTATTTTGAATCTGTATTCCCTGGGGAAGATGTTTTCCCTTCCAACTTCCTCTCCAGATCACTCAGGGTTAACCAGTAGCAGAGCAACCCTGGAAGTCCAAGCACAGCAGATGCCTGGTCCGCCTTTCCAGAGGCTCCTGTGCTCCCGAGGCTCCTAGTCCTGCCCGTTCCCACGCGTTTCCTTGCCTGGGTGAACCCTGCAGCACCTCTGGAGAGTCCACAGCTCCCTCTTGTGTCGCTGAGGCTGGCACTGGCACCTGTGCACTCTCTGGACACCTGGACACCTCACCTCCGAGCACAAACACCCCTCCTGCACCACAGATGCCCTGGAAACCCGCAGTATCTCCATCTCAAGCTGCCGTCTCCTCTTTTTCCTGCCTCCTGCTCGCACAAGGCGCTTTCCCGGCTGCAAGGTCATGGAGCAGCATCTCCAGGCAGTGCCAAACAGAGCCGGAATGAAGTCAGCTTCCCACGGCTGCTGGGGCAGGCACTGGGTATATTTGTATCTGGATGTATTTGCAGGAAGACAGGAAGAGTCTGCAGTGACACACTGCTGTAATTCAGCACCTGATGAAGCGGTTGGGTTTGGGTTTGCAAAGTACATTTGAAACCAGTCTGGGAGAATAGCGTTTCTTACATGTTATGAGTCTAAATTATTCATTATTCCAAAGAAAAGAGCAATTAAAAATAGTATTTTAAGAGCTAGGAAAAAAATTCAGAGAGAGAGAGAAATCAAAGGTGCCCAAAACACCCTTATATGAAGGAAAAAGTGCTAATTATCCTGCTTTTTGCAGCACAGAGCTGTAGACTGCCTGACCACAGCTACACAACAGTGTATTTTCACTGGCACTCCCTCAATGAGGCTTCTCACACACACACACTGTCCCTTTCCAATTCCTCTTCAGATCCAGAGCATGTGAAGAACCAGCTGAATCATACCCAAGGTGCATTTGTGTCCATTTTTGCCCACCTCCTCTCAGTTTTGAGCACCAACTAAGTGTTAGCAGAATGCATTAAATGGAATTATGTTGTCGTTGAAAGACAGCAACAGAAAGAAAAGCGATTTATAGGCTGAGCTGTCCTCCACTAAGCAGATTGACTCTGATGGATATTAACCAGATACGAGTCACCATCAAAGGAAACTCTGACTCACCTGGCCACACAGGTAAGGAACCCTGCAGCAGGACCTCCTTTGGAGCATCCTGGGCTAGTGGAGGATGTCCCTGCCTGTGGCAGGGGGTTGGAATGGGATGGTCTTTAAGATCCCTTTGAACACAAACTATTCTATGATTCCATGAAAAAAACGACTTCACTAACAAGGCCAGACTTTAAACTGGTATTAAGTGACTTTATTTTGCTCCATCCTCTAGAAGCTCTTCTCAAACAGGGATTATCCTTGCCAACTCTTTATTACCACAAGCTGTTTGTTATAGCTCTGGAGCATTTGGAAATTTCATCCTATTTCCAGGGCTTTATCACCTTCCAAAACTGCTCCTTTTTAAGCCAGTATTTCTCATGCTGGGATTCAGCCTGGAGGTGAATTTCTTTAGAGAGTTAAAGCAAATCTGTTCAGTATTTTCTTCATGATCATCAGCATGCATAGCAGTACAATCTCCTGGTGACATATTTAATGCAGAACTGTGCTTTTTGTTTTGCTTTAAAAGGAACTCGAGCACAGAAGACAAGTAGGAGTTCTGGTGAGAGCAAAATCAAGACCCTGAATCGAACAAAACTGAGAGACAAAGATGGAAAGCTGCAGCACCAGCTCCAACTCTCTTCCTTCCAGTGTATCTATTTCATCCCTATGGCACAACAGAAGCAAGTGATGCATTCTCAGAAAAATACTAGAATGGGACAACATTCCCCTTCCAGGAAAGCTGGATATGACTTTCAGCTTTTAAATGAAATTTTACCTTTAAACCGTAATTTTACTTCTAAAGCAGAATTTTTTAGGCACACATGTAACATGTTGGGCCACTGCATTTAAAATGCATAATCATGAAAGGATATGAGTACAACCAGGGGGACACAGCTACAATTTGCTCTGGGAATTGTAACTGAATTCCATGGCTTTGTGGCAATTAAAATACTAAATTATTGAGAGAGTAATTTTAAGGGAAGTTTCTGATTTCACCAGAGTCTCAGGAGGTTAACTAATTATTTACTTTTCTTTTTCCAGTTAGGAAATTTTAAAGGGTGTTTTTATTTTACTTCTTTTGCATAGTGCTTAGTCTTAGCAAGAAAGCTGCTTTAAACTGCTAGTGTTAATTATTCATGCATCATGTTAAAATTCCCTCGAGTATTCAGCTGACATTGAAGATTAAAGTAGAAGTTTAATTATTTCCAGATTTAGGGTTTTTCACTGGTCACTTACCCACTGAAAATACTGCATGGAAGTTGCCTGCCTCTGAGGCTGATCACAGACACAAATTGTGTGAGCTGGAACATGTAAGAAACACTGGATTTGCACCTAAAGGGTGGAACACCAAGACTACAACTCACCTAGACCAGCCTTGCTGAAGGCTGAGAGCCAGCCCTGGGGAAATGTTTAGTGGGGTGATTTGAGAGAACCTATGTAGCAGTTAAATCCAGAGCTCTGAGTGTGCATGAGTGGCCAAAACTCCAAACTAAATGAGCATTGTACTGATACGAAATTTCTCAGTGGTGACGGTATCAGTCTGACACACATCACGCTTCAAGAGGCAATCTCAGACCCTACAAATCACTGCAAAAGTGAGGTGAAACATATTTTACCTTGCCTTTTCTGCCTGCCAGCTCTCCAAGACATCCCTGGTGGTGGCCACCAATGCTGAGGGTATGGAGCTAAAAGGCTCAGCCACCGAACCACCTTCGTAATTCTCTCCTCTAGTCCACCCCTACTGCAGCCCAGAACCAGACTAAGCCTTTAAGGGGTCTTGAGGGCAACGCCTGCAAATATAATTTCATGTAACTGGACCCCCCCCCCTCCAAAAAAAAAAGTTATTCTTCAAAGCAACAGCTCTGAATGATGAAACAGGGCTAACAAGACACCTCCAGAGGTCACTCAATCCATTTCTCTGGCACAGCAGAGGATCCACTCAGCCTTGCAGGAGGATGATGTGAGCTTGACCTGTTATTTAAACCCTCCTGAAACAACTTCACAATCTGCTTGAGCGATTCACTGCCGTGCAGAGACAACCTAACTCTGCCTGACAGCAGGTTTGAGCCTTTTGCTTCCTGTCCTGCTCCCAGTGGCCACCACAACCAGTGCAAAATGACCCCCAAAGTCTGCCAGCAGCAGGATTTCCAGGCTTTACTGACTGCTCCAGCATCCCTCTGTGCTCCAAGCTACACTCCAAGTGTGCATGAGATTAGAGCTAATTCTCTCACACAGGCCACAGGCAGGATACAGCTGCTCCCAACAGCAGCAGGGCAGGGATTTCCAGCTGTGCTGCCAGGAAAACGGGATGTGGGCCATGGTCACACCGTGGGGTTCGGGGGCAAAATCCAGGTGGGAAACTGCCACCCTTACATAAGCGAATAGGTTGGTAGAGTTTGACAAATGTAGCTCAGCTGATCCCAAAAGGCGTTTCCACGTAAATTAATTGATGAGAGAGGGGCACACACTGAGCAGTACTTACACACCTTGAAGATGGATTTTCCTGCATGTAAGACATCCCTGCAAGCAGCGCTTAGTCTGCTCTGGCAGACTCTCTTCCCAGTGACTCTCCTTGCCATCCAAATGCCCATCCAAACTTCTCCAGGCAGTCTCACAGAGAATGCCTGTGGAAAGGGTCACACAGGACAGCTCACACTGTCCTGCTGAGGCACCCTCAGTCTGTGGGCCATGGAGGGAGCTGGGTTTCTCTGACAGCCCCTTTGGGATCAGGTCTGGAAGGGAATCCTGCCTTCACTCATTTCTATGTGCCTGCTTAACAGCACAGAGCCTCCCCTTCCATGCACAGCCAGCTCCCAGAGACACCGCATTTGCTGGCCACTGTGATTTCCACAAAGCCATTAGATTACTTTGATAGTCTCCAGGAGAGAATCATAGGATATCCTGAATTGGAAGGAACTCCCAGGGATCATCCAGTCCAACCCCTGGCCCTGCACAGACACTCCAACAATCCCACCCTGGGCATCCCTGGGAGCAGTGTCCAAATGCTCCTGGAGCTCTGGCAGCCTCGGGGCCGGGACCATTCCCTGGGGAGCCTGGGCAGTGCCCAGCACCCTCTGGGGGAAGAACCTTTTCCTGAAATCCAACCTAAACCTCCCCCTCTCCCCACACCCATGGCAATATGTGTGTGCTTAGCAAATAAATCCCAGGAGTCAACGCAACTTCCTTCCCGTTTGATTTCTTCAAGGAAAACATCAAAGTGCTGCGCTCTGCTTGTTACCAGAGGCTGGTGCTTCACTCTGCCTTTCATCATTAAGGTTTGAAGGAACCTCGTGGTGCTGCAGCACTGACAGGGATATCTCATTATGGAAAGACTCTCCTCTGTCCTCACAGGAAACCTGGTCCCTGGATCAGGGATAGGATACGGTTCAAACCACTCATTGCCTTATGCACAGATGCTCTGACAGCCCCATTGCTGGGACAGTTCAGCTGGCAGAGGGACATGTGGCATTTATCTGCTTCACAGGGGCCTAGGAAAAAACCAGACAACTGCTTCCTGAGAAGTGCTCTGAGATCCACCAGTGGACAAAGCCAAAACCAGCCCAACACCATCACAGCTCAGTCCCTCGGGAAGGAACTGAACATCGGCACACTCACCCAGATCAAGGTACCAGTGAAGTTATAAAGCATCACAGAGATGCTGTTTTTTTGAAAATACAGCTCCTGAAGGATGTTAACCACCTACATCAATCCACTAATGTGCACACTGACCCTCTATTTATCACTGCTCTAAGCAATCTAAACTAAAGTCAGAGTGAACAGTTTCTTGCTGACTTTTCTGGCATTTGGGAAACCAAGGTTAATTGTTTTCATTCCAGTTCTCCAGAGTAAGCAGCTCTGACGCTTACAAGCCCTCTAAAAGCCTCCATCTCTGGCAGTTCTGACCTGCTCTGCTCCAGGGGCCCAGCTGAAAAGCCTTTCAGCTTCTGGATTCATTTGCTTCACTGATCTCTAAGCAAGGCAAGCATGAGGAGTGCATGAAACAGTGCCAGGTTAGGAAACTGTGATGCTTCACATGTTTTTTAAACAGCCATCAGAAATAGCAGCTAACAGAAGAAGACTACAGTTGGGGATACTTTTAATTATTCAGGTTTTCTTCCTATGGAAAAAAAAAATCAAAGACATTTCCCCACTGAAAATAATGGCAGTTCTAATATTCACCTTGCTGGATTTAGAACTTGGCCCCAAATATCTAGGTTTAATGCCAGCCAATGTACCACAGCAGGCAACCAGAACTGAACTGAGGCCTCAGCTGCTGCCCAGTGACTTCATCACAAGCCTGTCCTCTTCCTCCTCCTGCCCTGATGTCTCAAATGGAGAAACAAACAAATCAAACAAACCACACCAAAAACACCCCCAAAACTATTCTAGTCAGCCCCAAAAAGATACTTACCGTTTAAAGGTCAGTGTGAAACTTAAAACTGCCAGAAGAACAAGACGATGACAGCAACACCCAAGTGAACCCTGTAAAGGCTTGAAAAAATCCCATCCTGACCCTCAGCACTGCTCTCCAGTGTGTCTCATGACAGGAAAGAGATAAAAAACTGCCTCTCCCTTGGCCATACACCCTTTATTAAAGCAAGAGGGAGTACACCCTGCGAGAAGACTCCAGAAACTCCAATCACAACTTCCAATTCCAAAGAAAATCCAAATACAAACACCCTGTATGTGAAAAGATAAGATAAAATCCTTTGTACTGGAGGCATCATTGAAATAATTAGGAGCACATCAGTAGGTAGCTTTGCAAGCAAGAATCTTTTACAGATGTCTCAAGGGACATTTCCTAAGCCAGGCTTTTTTTAAAAAAAAAAAAGAGAACAGCTGATTTGGGAGCTGTGCATTGTGCAAGATGAAATGGGGCTGATAGTCAGAAGATAATGGAACTTTAACTCTGAAAAAGGAACAGTCTTTAAAGTGCAACACCTCAAAATCACCAGGCAGTTTGAAAACCTGCCCATGTCCAGTCCTCTGCTTCCTGCAAAGCCATAATGAGGATGTCCACTCCCGTGGCCATGGGAAAACAGGACCCAGCTGTGCCCCAGCCCCACGTTCCAACTGCACAGCACTCGGGACCACTCACCCATCCCTTCCACAGACTCACAGCAGTGGGCACCAGAGCCAGGGCAGGGGGAGGCAGCACAGACCTCTGAGCTATTCCCTGCTCCACCCCAGGCCAGATGCTTGCAGCCAGAACTGGATGCATTTTTAAATCAACTTACACAGTGCTCGACTCAAAACTTTATGGATCAGTGCTCCCACGAGAAAAATCACTGCAGTTGGGGGGTGTCTATTCAAACCCTCGTTTTTATTAATTTCAGTGCTTAACTACCTTCTGTGTTGACTGGAGGATGAGAGCACCTCCCCACACACCATTCCCACATTCTTTGGCTCCTTGTGCCTGGGTGGATGGGAAGCAGAAGGGAGGAGCTCCGGGTTTGGCTATTTGCAGATATTTCGAGTTGACATGAACAACAACTGACAGGGCAGTGCAGGAGGATTTAAGGTTTCAAGTGCTTGGAGGGAGTAGGGGCAGGGAGAGGAGGATCACCCGGCTGGAAGCGTTTGGGAAAGGAAGGGCTGGAGCAGGAGGGTCAGGGAGAGGTGACCGGCAGGAGCAGAGCTGCAAAGTCCCAGGATAGCCACACCGCAGTGTCACAGCTCATTTCCCAGTCTTCCTCCTCTCTTTTCCCCCTTCCCTTCTGCTCCATTTGACAAAGTTTCCTCCCTGGCAGGATTTGATGCCAATGTTTTCAAAATCTGCACTGCTTTGAGCACTGTTCTCCCAGCAATCCGAGGGCACTGGCCAGAGCCCCTCACAGCAGGAAGATACCAATAGACTCTGAGTGCTTTGACTTCAGCACCTATTTACCAGTCCCAGAGATTCAATTGAGGTATCTGAGCTCAATGAATGTGAAATATTTCCAGTCCTTCTGGTATTTCTCTCCCTGCTTTTCTCTCTGTGGCAGCACAGCCAGGCATACAGAAAGCAGGCTGACAATCACAGCACCAGGCGCTCCTCTCCCTGCTGTGGGATCTACCACAACATTCACTCCGGCGGGTAAAAGAAGGAAGATTTTAGGGTGATTATCCTGGAAACAAGGGCCAGCCTGCTCAGGATCTTGTACACAGTGGTGATCCAGCTGAGAGATGTGTGAGTTTGCATTTAGCAAGGCTCTAGACCTGTCGTAGCTCCATGTGCTGTACAGGCCTCCTTCTTGTGCATCCTGGAAAAATAATGCAGCTTCAGTTTGAAAAAGAGGAAAGAGAAAGACCATCTAGTCTGTTATGGAAGCATTTCCTTTTTCTGTCCTTTTTAAAAAATTTATTTTAGAAGGGATGGGTGTGGGGGTTTTTTTCATTCTGGCTGTGAGTTCCATTTGGATCTGTATCTAACACTACAACTAGTGACCAAACCCACCAGGTCTCTGCTTCAACACCTTTCATGTACAGCACAGTTCAAGAGCATCCCAGCACAGGATTTTTGTCCTGCTCCAAATGAACTCCAGACTCCAAAGCAAGGGTGGTTTTGACAGACTGTATGATCACATATCACGTCTGACTAGCCAGCACCCCACTGCGATAGCCATGGCCAAAAAAACCCAACTGGAAAGACCTTCTCTTTCTGATTCAAAGTGTTTTGTATCAGAGAAGAAGGAATATTTCATAGCAAGGCTTCCCCAGGGTGCCTGATGAAAAGCAGGGGTTTCAGGTCACTTCTGATGAAACAGATTGAAAATAGAGAGTGAAAACATTCAGGAAAACTCACTTTTTTTTAAAAAAAAACATAGCTGCTTGCTGTGGAAGTCACCCAGCTTAGCACTTCTGCTCCCACAGACAGTAAGTACAGAGACACAAAGCAGAGCATCAGCTCAGCCCTGAGAAACAACCTCAAGAGTTTGTCTTTGGGTATTAAGACTTGCTGCAGAGGTTTGGAGGCTCAACAGGAGATGAGGTTTTCAAGCAGAGATCTGAGAAACGAGCAGAAAGGACGTGGCTGCTCAGAGGATGCCTCCCTCACGCAAAGAGCAGCGGAGGTGACAGTGTGAGAAGTTGTCTTAAGCGGGCAGTGAAGAGCAGAGACAGCCAGGGGGTCACACGGAGAGGTCAGCAGAGCCCTTACAAAGGCAGGCATGCTGAGGCAGTGGGGAAAAAAGGAGCTAAAAAGAACAAAAATACAGCACCTGCACCATGCCAGGACACTGAGCTTTGCTGCTGCAACTGCATTTTCTTACTCATACAGTTGTTAGGTCCCCTCTGTCGCTCTCTCTCCGCTTGCAGAGCTGTAACAGTGATGGATTCCAGCTCTAGCCACATCATTGCTGACCAAGGTTAACCATGTTCTCTGCTACAATTTTTTTCTTCCCCTATGCTGCTCACATTGGCAGAACGTGACCTTTCGGCACCACAGTCCTACACTCCTCCCTGTGTATCCCCCAGCTTCTTGCAGCCTATTTGTTCATGATGGACAAAATACTAACCTATTTGGCACCCGATGATGAGCTTCCACACGTTTTTCCCTGACAAATCTGAAGCTGAAGCCAGCTGAAGACAAATCTCAGGGCTGACATAGTGTGCCTCTTGTCTGTACAGAGGTTAAAGCTTGTTCTGCTCTCTGACTGCGACTCTGAGGAGAAAACAGTGACAACGCTGACACTGCTGAGCAGAGCCCCTGTGCCAGCCCTGCCCCTGGCTCTGGCTGCTCGGTGCATCTCTGTTGTCACACAACAGCCACAGAGTGGCAGACGAGGTACCCGGAGAGCACATCACAACACCCTCCGGCAGCTGAGAGCCTGGCAGCAGCTCCCGCAGCACAAACCTCCCTGCCCTCAGCACAGACAGGCAGCAGGTCCCAGCCTTGCTGTGCTGCCCAGGGAGAAAAAGGATCATGAGCAGCCCTGGGACAGCTCTGGGTTTTGCCAAAAGCACCAATTTGATGAGCCAGCTTTGTACAATCCAGCCCTAAAGACGATGGCATACGACCAGCCTGCACACAACTTCGTAAAGCCAAGGCAGAACAGCTCCACTGCAATTAAACAGCAGTGATTTCACACAGGGAGGCCAGAGCTGTTGGCAGCAAACCCCAAACCTCCATTTAGCTGAAATCCAGTGACTGTGTTCTTCAGAGAGCAAAAGACAAGGTGACCTCCAGATCATACAATCATAAAATCATGGAATGGCTTGATTGGAAGAGACTTTAAAGACCGTCCAGTTCCAACCCCCTGCCAAGGGCAGGGACACCTTCCACTATCCCCAGGTTGCTCCAAGCTCCATCCAGCTTGGCCTGGAACACTGCCAGGGATGGGGCAGACACAGTTTCTTTGGGCACCCTGTGCCAGGGCCTCACCACCCTCACAGCCAGGAATTTATTCCTAACATCTAATCTAAACCTTTCATCTCACAGTTTAAAACCGTTCCCTGACCACAGGATTCAGCCTTGCACAAAAGCCCAGGGAAAGGTTCTTCCCCCAGAGGGTGGTGGGCACTGAACAGGCTCCCCAGGGAATGGTCACAGCCCCAAGGCTGCCAGAGCTCCAGGAGCTTTTGGACAATGCTCTCAGGCACAGGGTGGCATTGCTGGGGTCTCTGTGCAGGGCCAGGAGTTGGATTCAATGATCCTTGTGGGTTCCTTCCAGCCCAGATATTCTGTGACTCCGTGGACTGAGCCCCTTTTCCCTGTCACACTGAAGGTGATGCACACATATAGGCCATAACCCAAATACCCTGCCTTTCCACCTGGAGTCAGCAGAAAGAGCTCCCTACAAATAAAAGCCACATTATCTTCTGGGAAATATCTGTGCCATAATATGCATGAGCCAGAAATAGACACTTCAGGAGAAAAGAAACTGCCTGTGGTACCAGCCAGTTACTGTCAGTCCCCTGCTCCATCTCCTCTGCGCTCCTCTGCACCACCAGTGCTTCCCTCCTTGGCTGTCCCATGGCAATAGGAACGGGCTGGAATGTGTTTCTCACCCAACAAACTTGAATATATGCTTTAAATCGCTGAACTATAAATATTAGGAAACATGCACGAAATCTTAGCCAGCTCACACTTCAGCGCTTGTCTCTCAATGGGAATTTAATAGATGCCTAAACTTCTCTTTTCCAGTCACGTAAGGAGAAGGAGGGAATGCAGGCTGCTCGTTTCCACACGAGCACCATGAAAACACCAGGGAAGAGCCAGATTGCGAATGTCAAAACAAGAGATTGGTTTTGAAATATGGGGAGAAGTTCGTTCTAATGATCCTAGCAGCTTACGTACTTATGTAATGTGAAAAAAAAATAAGAAAGCAACAAAAGCCTTCTCCAACTTTCCCTTCATTTGGTGGGGCGGTGGCAGACGTGGTTTGCCTACAGAACACATCCCTGTCAGCCCAGTCCGAGGAGCTGGCAGCCTGCTCACAGCACAAACCACGGCCTGCAGCCGAAGGGAGCTCAGGAGGGTTTTGTTTAGTCTCTGCCTCTGCCCTCACGAGTTTGTCCTAAATATATTCACCTCCCTGCAACTTCCTTGTCCGCTGGAATCGAATGCTCTTGGGGCAGGAGCTGTGTCTAAAATTCAAGCACAGGAACGGTGCTCCAGCACAACACACCTCACATTTCAGAGACGGCCTTCCAGGTGCTACCACAACAGAAAGGAGNCTGAGCCCCTTTTCCCTGTCACACTGAAGGTGATGCACACATATAGGCCATAACCCAAATACCCTGCCTTTCCACCTGGAGTCAGCAGAAAGAGCTCCCTACAAATAAAAGCCACATTATCTTCTGGGAAATATCTGTGCCATAATATGCATGAGCCAGAAATAGACACTTCAGGAGAAAAGAAACTGCCTGTGGTACCAGCCAGTTACTGTCAGTCCCCTGCTCCATCTCCTCTGCGCTCCTCTGCACCACCAGTGCTTCCCTCCTTGGCTGTCCCATGGCAATAGGAACGGGCTGGAATGTGTTTCTCACCCAACAAACTTGAATATATGCTTTAAATCGCTGAACTATAAATATTAGGAAACATGCACGAAATCTTAGCCAGCTCACACTTCAGCGCTTGTCTCTCAATGGGAATTTAATAGATGCCTAAACTTCTCTTTTCCAGTCACGTAAGGAGAAGGAGGGAATGCAGGCTGCTCGTTTCCACACGAGCACCATGAAAACACCAGGGAAGAGCCAGATTGCGAATGTCAAAACAAGAGATTGGTTTTGAAATATGGGGAGAAGTTCGTTCTAATGATCCTAGCAGCTTACGTACTTATGTAATGTGAAAAAAAAATAAGAAAGCAACAAAAGCCTTCTCCAACTTTCCCTTCATTTGGTGGGGCGGTGGCAGACGTGGTTTGCCTACAGAACACATCCCTGTCAGCCCAGTCCGAGGAGCTGGCAGCCTGCTCACAGCACAAACCACGGGCTGCAGCCGAAGGGAGCTCATGAGGGTTTTATTTAGTCTCTGCCTCTGCCCTCACGAGTTTGTCCTAAATATATTCACCTCCCTGCAACTTCCTTGTCCGCTGGAATCGAATGCTCTTGGGGCAGGAGCTGTGTCTAAAATTCAAGCACAGGAACGGTGCTCCAGCACAACACACCTCACATTTCAGAGACGGCTTTCCAGGTGCTACCACAACAGAAAGGAGAGTAAATATTTGCTGTAATTCTTCAGCACCCTGGGATTTGAGCCTGTCAGATCCTGATGCAAATGCAAGTACAAAAAAAAAAAAAAAAAAAAAACCTGGAAGCCCCACAGGCTGTTTAGCTGATAGGCTCCCAAATTTGATCTCCTGTCCCTGTGGGAAGCCACTGAGCTGGCACTTCCAAAAGGCACTCGAACCTGCCTAGAGATGGCCCAGGCAGCTGGAAACAGCCCTGGCAGCAGGGATGGGCCAAGCAGGAGAAGCCAGGGCTGGGTTTGGTTCAGGAGCTGAGTGTGAGCTCTGGGGAGCTACACTGGGAGCTGACCAGTGCTTCCAGTGGGAAGGATCTGGCACCTGCTGAAGGGTCACACCATGCTGCTGCCACAAGAGTGGTATGGAAAATCATTCCTGAAAAGCAGCCTGTCCCTGCTCAGTCACGTGCCAAGGAAGAAAAAACCGTCCTGAGAGCCGAGGGACTCTAGGGTAACACAAATCCAGGGATTTGAGAAGAAGTGACTCAGTGATGGCTGAGGTCACTCATATACCCGGGTCCAAATAACGTCCAGATGGCCAAGGCCACTCCTTGCACAGTTCATTTGGGGTTCCGTGTCTCACCCAAGGTAGGTTGTGAACTTGAGAGCCTTGAAATTAAAGCCAAGAAGATCAAGAAGCTTTCTGAGCCCAAGCTAAGGATGGGGAAATCTGAAAAACTGATTCCTCGACTACACTGGGGCAGTAAAGAGGGTCCTCAGTCACAAACCACAGCAGAGCCATAAGACAGGAGGAAGGGGAGAGATCACAGGCTGTGAAGAGGACCTACTTTACTGGGTAAAATTCCAGCCCATTCTGATTGTTTCTTGTAAGCCCAGTAGCTCCTCAAATCAGGAACTGACCTGGGCTCACAGGACTCTCTTCAGAAAGAACTGTTTTCCAAAATCATTTAGACTGTGAAGAGAACTTTATTTTTCTGTTTAAATTATTTTTATTTAATTTCTTCGCTTTTCACCTAAGCTGTTCCTTCCTTTTTAAAACAGGTCTTCAGAATATAATTAATTCATTGATTAATAACGGAGTAAATTAGTCCTTACTTAGTTTTTTGCTTAATGACCTAGCAAAGGCCTCGGAATTTGGCTTAATAACAGTGCTGCAAGATCCTTCAGCTGATGAATTATAGCATAATAATTAACACCCTTGCAGTTGTCAGGCACAAAGCCTAGTGATGTACAAAGCCTCTGCACACACAGCCTATCAATGATGCCAGTAGCCCACAGTTTGATGTGCTTACTGCTGTCATATCATAGCTGATATTCAGCATATCTCTGAAGTACCCAGAGACTATTCTTTTTTTTTCACTCATAGAGGCTGTAAACATACTTAAGCTCCAGAACATCAACAACAGATTTAATACAAACTGTTAGGAAATGAGCCCTCACATAGATGGTTCTGTCTCAGAAATCCATTAAAAATATAAATTCAAATTTTGCTTCCAGAAGAATCTTCTTAACATAAATCAGAGTGCTGTTCTCAGCTCCACAATTCTCTAATCATAGTTGATCTCAGCCTGACCTAAGCCAGAGCAATTAACAGCAGTTAAATGGCTGCTCCAATTTATGACCTGGTGTGGTTCTTCAGCACCCACCAGCCCAGCAGAGACATCCAGTCCCTGTAGGTCCTACCCAGGCAGCCCAGAGCGTTTCATCTCTTCCAGCTTTTAACCAAACAGCCTGTAATAGTGTGGAAAACTCAATTTTCAGAAAGAAAGAATAGCTCAGTCTGGAAAGAGAGAAATACAACACACTTGGACAAATCCACCTGAAAACACAGCCTGGAATCTAATTCCCTACACATGGCACAAGCACACTGTGGAAGCAGAAGGCAAGCTGCTGACCTCCCTGAGCATTAGTAAGTAACAGGAGATTCCAGTGACTCCCAGCACTCCAGCACTTTACAGGGAATACTCCTGGGAGCTGTGGGCAGCTGATGATGCCCAGAGCTGTAACTTACCTGGCAAAGCAAGGACTTCCCTGACCAGCTTCTCCATTCCAGTTGCAACAAGGATTGCAGGAAAATCCACTGGGACCAGAGGCTCCTCAGCTGCCACAGCAGAGATGCACCTGGGTGTTTCTAACCCTTCACTGAACAGCACAAGCAAAGCCAAATATGGGCCAAGTTCCACCTAAATTGCTAAAAGACCACAAGACCTATTCAGACAATAAGAAAAGCTTTCCCACCAATGCAGCCCAAGTTGTCTGGATGTCTGGATACAGCCATAAATATCAGAGCAGGAACTTCTCCAAAGCCCTTCAGTTTCAAACACACACCTTTCACTCAGATGCCAACATGTCAATCGAGTCTGTTTGAAAATCTGCCCTTAAACAATAGATGAATGTGCCCATCTTCAATAAAAGAGCAGCTCATAAAGCCCATCTCAGCTCATTCAGCTGGAAAACAGCCGGATATGTGCCCTGGCTGGCCGGCCTCATCAGGTGTGCACCTCTGAGACCCTGAACACTGCTCCGAGGAGGAGGCAAGGGCCAAGGGGCGTTTGCAGGGCCTCTGACAGTTGTCTGAGGTCTTCTGATCACTCATCTACCTCCTCTGAGAAGAAGAACCTGTGAAAGTGTCTGTGGGAAGAGGGAATCTAGAGCAAATGCTTTGCCACAGAGACATTGAAATCCATCTGTTTTACCAAAAGCAGCAAAAAATGAGGAGGGCAATAACACACTTCCTAGAAACCGGTTCTGATGGAGTGTTAAGATACCAGTCAAAGCTTCAAGACAAGGCTAAAAGAAGTGAAGGCTTGAGCTGTGACTACAAAACATATTTTTCTGGCCATGTTTTCAATCACCAGGTTAATGGAGTTCTCCATGGCACTGGTGTAAGTGCCCACCTTGGCTCAGGAGAGTGGAACCCGTTCCCAGGAGCAGCAGTGCCTGCAGCCACCTTCTCCTGAAGAGAGGTTTAATTCAAGGGTGCAATTTCTGTAAAAACAATTAAATGTGAGCTCTGCAGCAGCTCGAGCTGCCGGGGAAGCTGTCAGCCCTCGTGACACCCAAGCACAAGCGGTCTCTCTGGCTGCCAGGCTGTCTGGCCAGCGTGGAAACAGCTGCCCAGTTCTTGCCTTGCCTACAAAAAGGGCTTTTTGGTGTCAGCAGGAATCACAAACTTTCAAGGGCAGAGTGTAAACTTGCTGCACTGGCTCCGCCAGGTGCCTGATGCCACTTTGGTTTCGCCACTACTAAATATGTGCTTGCTGGAAGGCAAATGGAACATTCATGAAAAGGCTCTGATTTGGAAAAATTCAGATGGTTTTGAATGCTCAAGATTGAACTGAAGTATCATATCACAAAATCACAGAATCCCAGAATGGTTTGGGTTGAAAGAGACCTCAAAGATCACCCAGTTCCACCCCCCTGCCAGGGGCAGGGACACCTTCCACTATCTCAGGGTGCTCAGAGCCCCATCCAACCTGGCCTTGGACACTTCCAGGGATGGGGCAGGCACAGCTTCTGTGGCCAACCTGTGCCAGGGCCTCATCACCCTCACAGGGAAGAATTTCATCCTACTAGCTAACCTAAAACTACTCTCTGTCAGTTTGAAACCACTATCCCTTGTGCTATCACTCCAGGCCCTTCGAAAAGTCTCTCTCCATCTTTCTTGTCAGCTCCCTTCAGGTACTGCAGGGCCACAGTCAGGTCGCTCCGAACCCTTCTCTGCTCCGTAGGGTCTCTGATTTCTTAACAGAAGTCTAAGGCATGAAGAAAATGTTCCCGCAGAGAAGGGGATCCAGTTTGGGTAGCCTTTGCTTCACTGAGGCCACTTTAGCAGAACATTTAATCAGTCTATTCAATGCCAAGTGAGGGTTTGCCTGCACGTGCAGAATTGAAAGGACTTTGGTTTTAGGCTGGAGTGGTAGAAACCACTTTCAACCTGACAGTGAGAAACATCACAGTGATTTCAGGACCACATCGTTTTGACCAACACAGCAGTCTGCCTACAGTCTGTAAAAACAGAGCAGATGGTCCTAAGCTTTCTTGCAACGATTTTTAAAAGTTTTAAGTGTACCACATAGCAGACTTGAGGCCCAGGAATGGCTTTAAGGAAAAGACAGCTTTACAAAGCCTGCCTCAATGACTGTGGATGTAGTCAGGGAAAAGACAGCAAAGAACTAGCAGCACTTGGTGAGGAAGTGAGAAGATATCAGAGGTTAAAAGGAGGAAAAAGCAGAGATACCACAGAAAGTCATTAAAAGGCAGGTGAGAAACAGTGTAAATTGGCATGGAAGAAGAATACAGAATAAAAGAGGGAAGCTGGAAAGGAGAAAAAATGCCAGAAGGGTGGCCAGGCACTGGAATAGGCTGCCCAGAGAAGTGGTGGAGCCACCATCCCTGGAGGTGCTCAAAAGCCATGTGGATGTGGCACTTGGGGACATGGGTCAGTGGTGGCCTTGGCAGTGCTGGGGATTGGCTGGACTCAATTTCAGAAGTCTTTTCCAACCTAAACAATTCTGTGATTCAATGACTCCAAGAGAAGGGCAGGACAGAAGGATGAATGACAGTGAACAGGGACCCCCTTGCTGCCAGGATGGAGGGCCAAGAACTAAATCCACAGAGGAAAATCTCTGCATTCTCTAATGAGGACTCAGAGGAGATTATCTGTGACTGTCTCTTGGGAGATGCATGAGATTATTCTGCAGGTACAGAAATGCCACAGTTTGAAGGCTTTTAGGAGCTCTAAGACCTCAGGAGGCTTTCAACTAAGGGGCCCAGTGTCTTTGAAGGGAATTATTTTGGCAGGAGGCTTTGCAAGACGGGACAAATTGAAGACCCAAAGGAATGTCCTAAAAAACTGACAGGTGATCAGAGACCTCCCAGCTCTATCAGGTGCACTGCAAGGAGTCCACGGAGAATTCCGTGACCATAAAGTTCCTGTAAACCTCTTAGCAACAGCTCTGGCTCAGGCGTATGTTGGGTTCAAAGTGGAAACAATCACCAAGCAGCAGACACTGGATAGTTAAAACTCCTCAGAGAGAAAAATGCTAAATGTTTTTTCATGCTGCAGCACAACAAATGACAGGAGTCATTTTTCAAGAAGAAAATGCTACGCTGCAGACAACAGGCTTATCATGTGCTATTAAGTGTAAAAATTAGTGTAAGATAGGCTGCTAACATCATCACTCAAATCCTTCCTTGGAGATATGCTGCAGCATAATAGAATTTCTCAAACCCCAGATAGGAAGAGCAGGCAGTCTCCTCTGCATGAAGATTAGCTAAAACGATGGCTTAATCTTTCTTTTTGGACTGTTTAAATCTATGCTTGTCTTCAAGAATCCAGAAGGCAAAGTTAAATGTAGATAAGGTCACAGTCAGCATAGGCAGGACCTGGGAAGAAAAGCCACAAACTCTTGAAGTGTCTCTGTTAATCATAAATCACTGAAAAGTGTTCAGCCAGTTAAGGTGGCACAGACTACAGCTGGCACAGAGAAACAGCAGAGACCTTTCCTGGCTGCCAGCAGAGTTGAGTTTATATGGAAAAGTTACAAAAAGGGACAAGCAGGGACATCTTGGCCATGAGCAGACAGTGGCACAAAAGGGTTTTCCCAGCTTAACCAGTGGGAATAAACAGTGGCAAGCTCATAGAGCAGCTTCAGTCCCTGAAAAGACGAGACAGCATCCTCCAAACACAACTGAGAAAGATCCCAGCCCACTGGGGCCAGAGGAGACAGACTGAGCTGAACGTGGTCATCAACAGAGCTGCCAGCCCACGATCACTCCCCATCTAAAGGAGACAGGAAGCATGTTCCCTAACATTTGCAGAAAGCTTAAGAATATTCCCAAGGTCACATGAGCAGCTTGTGAAACAGCAAAGAACTGAACCAAACCTTGGACCCATTTTCAGTCTTAGCCCCAAAGCCACCCCTTGTCTCCTCTGCAAAGGCTCAGCTGGATGGACTCGAGATCATTCTCAAGCCCTAAATAGAGTACAGAGAATGGAAAATAACTTCCAGCACTGACAATATTGTCCCTATTTAGCTAACAAGTATTGATTTCTTCCTCAGCCACTCCAATGCGGATGAAAACAGCACAGATCTGGTTCTTTTGTTTAATTCCCTGAATCCAATCAGTTTTACTGAAGCTATCACCAGACTCTAAGGACTGATTACCCATGTGCTATTTAAAGTCAGAGAGGTGCTTACATGTCATTTTATTTGAGACCAATGGGAACTGTAGGTTATGCAGGAAGTTTTAACTTTTCTTCCCTTTTTTATGTTGGTTGTTGACAAAGCTCTCCTATGTGAAAGGACAGATCTCTGTAAAAACAAGCTGTTCTCAGAGCAAGAGAACAGATGATGCCTTGTTCTTCTACAGATTTATCCCTTTTCTACAAGTGCAGAAACACTGCTTCCACTTCTGCCACAGTTCCATCTCTCCAGGAAAGAGAGATCTGCAGGGCTGGGCACTGAACAGGCTCCCCAGGGAATGGTCACAGCTTCAAGGCTGCCAGAGCTCAAGGAATATTTGGACAACGTGCTCTGGCACAGGGTGGGATTGTTGGGGTGTCTGTGCAGGGCCAGGAGGTGGACTCAGTCATCCCTGTGGGATTACTCAGTCCCTTCCAACTCAGGATATTCAGTGGTTCTATGATTCCCCTTGTAAAGCTCTTTCCCTGTCATTTCAAGCTGAATGAGCTCAAGTGGTCATACACAAGCTGCACCTGAAGTTCTCCACCTGAGACTGAGAATAACAGAAAGCAGTGGGGTAACAATTAATCTGTGTATCATTTATTCCTTTTCCACAGGTAGATCTTCCCTCTCTCAATTCAGATGCAATGAGCACGGAGCACTTGCCTGCAGTCTCACCAGTTGTCCACATCTGTTGTGAAGATGAGCTGTCCCAATCGAGATGACAATTAAAGATGACAATTTATGAATTGCCAATATTTCTGCCAGGTTATTAAGCAAAAAGCCCCAGAGCCTGCAGGCAGGAGGGTCACAAGGCATCACTCCAAGCCTCACAGCTGAAGGGCAGAAATAAACTTCAGAGATTTTTTACAGTGTTTACAATCCTCTGCATTTAAAGCCATGCCAATGGAAAATCCACTCCGCAGAGTGGACTTTGACACAAAAGCAGAATCTCATTCAGGACCTTCTGCTTTAGTCCAGCTTTGGTTTTGTGATTGCAAACTGAGGACAAACAGCTCTGATATCACAATTGCAAGTGATAGAGAACTATAAACCAGGCAAGAATGTGTGACTGCAACATCCACATCCACCTGGTATCCCCATATCCTGTACAGCCTTATCTACCAGCCACATTCATTGTCTCTCTACAAAAACCCTCCCCAAAAATCACTCGAAATGACTGCTAGCCCATTCCTCACTTCCAGTCAAGGGTACAAACACAGCCAGGGTCACCCTGGAAGTAAATGCACGGAGCCCCCAGACACAGCTGTCGCTGCTGCTGCAGCACCTCTGCATTTCCACAGCATCCTTAAGGAACAGGGATTGGAACCACAGCACAGCAGAGGGAGAAACATCAAAATTCCGTGCCCATCGCCACACTCCTTTCCAGCAATTGTAAATCTATTATCAAATACACTCTCAGACACAATCTGGGACACGTGTCTGGCACACATGGTGTCAGGCTATAAATAGTCAGATACAGACAATCATACTAGATATAATGAAGATTATTTGATTAAGCTGAGGCTCTGCCCTGCTGAACAGCCTGTGATCAGTAGAGACACCTTGTAGGAGCTGGCTCGGAGCAGCACAACCATGTCCCAGGAGCAGGAAGATGCTGGAGGGCTGCAGTTATACCCCATGCCCTTGTAGTCTCATGTTCTTTTAGCCCACATGACCAGGGCATTTCTAGGGTTCCAGTAAAGCCGATATGAATTTTCAGTGGTGTTTTTTACTGGTCCCTACCAGTTTTATTTGGGGAGTCAGGAGTAAGCAGCTCCTCACTGCTACACTCAAAAAATCCTTGGCTGGCAAGCACCAGTACGGAGCATTTGAGCACTTGCAGCTGGACTTCCTAGAAGGAAGGCAACATAAGGTCAAATCACTCTAAATACACGTTATTTTCACTTTATCCAATATCTCTGTACAGCCCACAATTGTTTAGCATCAGGGGAGCTGCATTACTCTTTTAGAGCTGCCACAGCTCATACACTGGGCATGAAATTGGAGCACATTCCCACAGCAAGAAGGCAACGGGGCCTGCATGGCTGAAGCCATGTGCAAAGCACTTCAGACCACGGCAGCCCCAGCAGTGCAGCAAACACTGTTTAAATGCAGATAAATCTAAGCACGTGTGCTGAACCCACTCGTTGTATCACACCTGCATGCTCACCTTCTCAGAAACACTGACAGGCACCAAGCTCAGCCCTCCAGGGCTTTGGATTTGCCATGGTCAGCCACGCCCTCACAAACCCACGTTGCACTTTTCTTCCAAATTAGTCTCCACACTTTAAACCTACTTTGTTCAGGTGTGACAAGCTTTGTGAACCACAGGTAGCAACCACACCCAAAGGCTCAAGAAACTAGTTTGGATTCCATGCAGAAGAGCAGCATTTGGAGCCTCCAGACCCTGTGTGGGGAGTCCAGAGTGGAACTCCCACCACAGAGCTGCTCCCGGCTGCAGCTGACAGGGCAGCAAGCTCCCTGCCTGAAAACAAAATTAATTTCATATAAACCAAAGTACCTGCTGGGAACACCTGAGAACTGTGGTGCTGCCATTTCCTCTGAGTCACCAAAATCCATTTCCGAGGCACTGAGCCATGCTCACACAACACAGATACTGTCTACTGCCCAGTCACGACAAGAAGTTCCACCTCTTGCTTCCCAGCTGGGAGGAGACCTGTTTTGAGTGCCTCTCCTGCCTGGACCCTCAGCCATCCCCGTGGCTCTGCAATACAAAGCTCCTGAGGTCCAGCCCCCAGCAGCCCCAGGCTGAGCTGTTCTGCAGCTCACAAACAGCTCTTGCAAAGCTACTTGATCCAGATGACCACATGCAACCTTGAAAGTATGAAACATAGCTGAAGAGGTAAAGAAAAAATTAAAAGACTGTTTGGTCTACATACGCATTTTATGGGTTTACAGAGGGGGGAGGAAGGCAGGATATGACCCATCTGCTTTTCCATATTCCCTCAGTACACATGCATACAACCCACAACAAGCTTAAGCACAGGACTGACAGGGAAATAACTGTGACAGGATAAAACAATTTGGGAAAACCAGAGATGACTCCACTGGAAATCCTGGTTTCCTCGGTCTTGTCTCCTGCAATGACTTAGCTTTGATATCCAAGATGATGCAAATTCAGACTGAATAATGTCAGCAGTGGATAAGGACCATCTGCTTCTTCCTCTTCTTCTTCTGATGTCTAGTAAGGGTTGAGCTCATACTACAGACTTTCCCAGAGTTTCTGAGGAATTATTTCCTTACTCTGCTTGCTGCATGCCCAGACCTAGCAAAAAGACAGTATCTTTCCATTTTAATTCAAATGAGATTGAAAGACTTTGGATCTTTTTAATCTTTCAGATGGTCCAAGAGGTTCAAAACTCGGAAGAGGAGGAGATGAACATCACACATACAAAATGACAGCAATCCTCAATGCCTCACGTCCTGAGAAAATGAGTACAAAAGGAGGATTATAGGAACTCGTGTCTGAAATCTCTGAGTGAACAGTCAGCAATGTAAAGAACAAGATGGAAGGGTTAAAGGCCAAACCAGTCCTTATCAACAATAAAATGAACTTGTTTGGAACTTTTCAAAAATGAACAACAAAATGCATCAACACCAAGTAGATTCCACCACCTGTAATCCCTGCAGGAATGTGTCAGAATTGACCTCCACCTTCTTATCCAGCAGCAGTGAAACAAGACAAGGGAAAGAGACTGACACAACTGATGCCACAGCACTGATCCTGTAGTAAAAACATCCATTACTCTCAGGAGAGAAGCTGAAGCTGGCAAGTGAAACAGGATTTTCTGTCCCCTGGAGAATCCCAAAGCAGCCAACAATATCAAACTCATTCCCCATCATTCCTCACTGGAGATAAATCCGTTTTGTAAGAAGCTGCAAACCTTCTGCAAGCAAAGCCTGCTTTTAGGGAGAGTTACTGGCTTTCATTAGCCAAATTGATATATCATCATTAAATCTGACACTTGAGCAATTCCAGCTACGAAGGGCCAGGGTTATTTTTAAAAAGTAGCATTAATCCAGAAGGAGATGTTTCTCCAGCAAACCACAAATGTCTTCAGGTAAAGTGGCTCAACAGCAAAGACCAAATTCAGCTGGAGAAGTTTCTGTGTTTAAGAGTAGGAGTCTTCCTTAGTGATTAATTAGTTTATTGAAGGCTTAGTGAAATTTTATTTTTTTAAAATGCATGCAAAGAATTATCTGGCTTTATTGTGTTCATAGTATGTTTGTGCAGCTCAACAAAGCCTATGTCCCAGTCCCTAAAATAACAGGTTGTATGCTTTCTTTCTAAGGACAGCATACTGAATTAAACTGTCTGGGGAGCTGAATTCTCTAGAGAATTTTCATTGGGGATTTAATTTGAAATATCGATTTTTTTTCAAGTAGCTCTCAAAACTTGTGTTAGAAATTGAGGAGAGAAGCAACATTTTGGAGATGGAAATTCATCTCTAGACAGTCACTGGCTACTTTGAGTACAATTCTGAAAACCAAGCTTTTTTTAAAAATTAAGAAAAAAGGTCTGTTTACAATATTTGGTAGGGGAGCCCCCCCTGGCAGAGCTGCACGGTCTGGCTGACATCAGTCACTGTATATGATGTCTACTCCAGTTTTACATCTCCAGGACAGATCTTGAGGAGCAGCTGAGAGAGCTGGGAGTGCTCAGCCTGGAGAAAAGGAGGCTCAGGGGAACCTTCTGGCTCAGCACAACTCCCTGACAGGAGAGGGCAGCCAGGGGGAGTTCGGGCTCTGCTCCCAGGGAACAAGGGACCAGAGAAGAGGACATGACCTCAAATTTCATCAGGAGAGGGTTAAACTGGATGTTAGGGAAAATTTCTTCACTGAAAGGGCACTGGAACAGGCTGCCCAGGGAAGTGGTGGATCCCCAATCCTGGAGGGCTGTAAAAGCTGTGTGGATGTGGCACTTGGGGACACGGGTCAGTGGTGGCCTTGGCAGTGCTGGGGGAATGGTTGGAATCCCTCCATGATCTTGGAGGGATTTTCTAACCTAAGTGATTCTGTAATCATTACTAGTGCTAGTTCCTACTGGTATGAAAATTATTAATAAGCAAGTATCTGCTATAAGAATGTGGGAATTCCTCCACAGTGAAGACGACAACAAGTGTTATTCTTGGAATATTAACACAGACTTGGAGTACAAAGAGAGCTTCAGTCAAACAAAGTCTGCCCTTTATTAGTACAGCACGAAGCACACAGGTCCCACTTCACCATAGGGTTTACTCAGTCCACCAAACAATTAATGAAGCTTTACACCAAAAAATGGTTGATTCACACGAGATATTAGGAAGAAATTTTTTGTACAATGAGGGCAGTGAGGGCCTGGCACAGGTTGCCCAGAGAAGCTGTGTGTGCCCCATCCCTGGAATGTTCACGGTCAGGCTGGACGGGGCTTGGAGCAGCCTGGGATGGTGGAAGGTGTCCCTGCCCACGGCAGGGGGTTGGACTGGATGGCCTTTAAGGTCCCTTCCAGCCCAAACCATTCTGTGATTCTATAATTCTATTACTGACAGCACAAAGGACCATTTCTTCCACCAGGCACTTGAGGCCCTGTGCCAGTCCCTGCCCTTGAAAACCGACTGCATTTAGAAACCAAGTCAAAGATCAAAATCCCAGTCTAATCCAAGGTAGAGATAAACCCCAGCCTCCAGCCCTTCAAGGTCACAGTCCTCACACAAAACCAGTGCTGTGCAACCACCACAGACATTCCCTGCAATGGATTCACTGTGTTCTCCTAATCCAGAACTGGCCTCTTTAGCAGCTGGCAGTAAAAAGAAAGCGCCAAGTCATCTATTTCCACATTTGGGCATGATGAAAAGCACTTGAAACTGCTCAGCACTTCTGCAATAATTATAACAAGCACAGTACTTGTTTTGGGAAAGTATAATGTATTCTGGGGAGTAGAATCACATCAAAGAGGAAGCTTTCAGACACTTCAAGGAGCAGAATATGAAGACATATATAGAGAGATATAATTATCACCACGGTCACAAGTCCCTCTTAGGCAAGGATCACAGGAAGGAGAAGCAGATAAGTGAAGCATTGTGGACACAGAGCTAAGGCTGTAGGTTGATGTAACATCAGTTCTCATTACCTGGATATGGTACAAGCTGGGCTGCAGCAGTGCGTGTGCAAGATTTTCCAAGATTTTCCAAGATTTTCCAAGATTTGCAAGATTTTCCTACCTGAGGATGAGCTGTGACTATTCAAAGCCCTCACTCATTCACCTGGGACAGTGGCACACAGCCATCTGAGTCCCCCACAGGACCCAAAGCTGGTCAGCAGCTCCAACACAATTAATCACAGCCTTTTCAAAGGTGAAAATCCCCGTTCCCTCCTGCTCAACCTTCCTGCTGCACCTGGGTACCTGTTTGGGTGTCTGTGCATGTCTGTCTGAAAGATGCCTCCACCCCAGCACCTGATGGGTGTCAGGGCTTGTGAGACAAAAAGTCATGTCTGCAATTTGCCTCTGTCTATAGCCCCCAGGGCGGCCCATTGCAAAGGAAAGTTTGGCCAAATCTTCGTTGTTTAGTTGTCAACCAAACTAGGGACGTGGTTTAACCAACATCAACAACTGCTCTGGAATCTCATGTGGGACATGCAGCAAGTCACAGATGCAAGGTGGAATTGCATGAAAAACTACTTCTCTTCCAGTTTTGGCAGAACCTAAGAAATAGGTGGAAATGGCCTCATTTGGATGTAAGTGGAAGAAAAAATCTGGTGCACCTGGGAAAAAAAAAGGTGACAAAAAACCAAAATCCACTTGAAAACCTTACTTGATTTTCTTTTTCCTTTCGACTTCCAGTCACTGTTGGACATGCTGGAGTTCTCTTGGCTCTGTCTCACATGGAAATAAGCAAATCCAGAACAGCAGAGCCAGCAAAGCCTGGCTCTTCAGTATTTCCCACTCCACGCTGGCCTCTTGCATCAGTTCTCTGAATTTCAGTACTAAATAATAGAATTAGTTAGCACTGACATGGAAATTAGTCAGTGTTGTCATGGAATTTATAGGATCTTAATACTAATAATTAACTGTTATTCCAATTAGAATATTTTGTAAATTCATATAGCCCCAAGATCTGTATAATTTGCTTCAAATGGAGCAAAGGGGTTCAAAAGTTACTAAGAAAAAGCAGACCCTCACCAACACAGTATCAAGAAACCTCTCAAGAAATCATGCTAAAATACAGCAAGGGGAGAAATTCTTACATTTTTCATGCATCTGAAGCCAGGATCTATTGAAAACATGGTGTGGTTTCTCAGATGCATTTTCTCTGTAACATTTCGTACAGCAACCTGGTATTTTCAGGAAAGAAGATTAAGAACTGAGGTCATTTGCTGAACAACAAGGCTGGCAGCTTTGTCTTGTTAGTCAGCCACAGAAATCCTCTGCCTGGCAGGGTGCAAGCACACAAGTGCCAAAAATGTACAGCAAAGATGAGGCAGTGTCATCTTACCTGAACAAGAGGAAGGGGAAAGTGAGCACAGAACAGGTACTGGACCATTTCTGTAATCAAAGAGCTCAGCCCACCCCAGCCCCTTCCCCCAGACACTCAAGGGGCTTCTTTAGGATTTTAACTCAAGGATTATTTATTTTTTTGCCATCAAACCGTGGCTGTAGAGAAGATGAGATGATGATGGCACCATCCCGGGCCGAGAGCAGCAAAGAGACACATTCCTCCCTCCCGCCCGACCAGCAGCTCCGCTGTTTCCAAAGGATTTATGGGGACCAGCTCCAGGATGAATCACACCTCCCACCCTCACTTAATGGCTCTCCTAAGGGCAGGAAGGTAAATCCTGCTCCCCAAACTGCTGTCAGCGCTTTTATTAAAACTTTGAAACTCTCATTTTTATAGACGGCTGAGATTCTGCTCCAAGGTGCTTGTGAGACCCCCTTGACTTGCACGGTTAGAGGCGTATTTTGCACCGTACCTATTACTGGGAAAGGTCTCTCCAAGCCCCACTACCTGCTCCTGCTCTTCCTTCCACAGCAATCCTGGTTTTGCCTCCAGTCACCCAGTCTCAACTCCCTGCAACTCTCACAGTGTTAAAAATTACAAGTTTGGAAAGATGGAAGAAACAAAAAGAGTATTTGTGGTGCCTTCCCCCCGCCCCCTCTTTCTGTGTTTGTTTTCTGCTGATTGAGGGAGTTAAATCAGCACAAGGCACCCAGAGTCTGTGCGGGGTGAAGTGGGAGCACGAAGCTCAGTTCCTGCAGTCTGACTCGCAGTGCTTCAGTCCTGATAATGCAGCAAAAGTCATCTCAGGATTTTTAATTTGGGGGGTTTTTTTCCACAAGAACCTTCTTTAGATGAGAACTGTTCCTTTAAGCCCAGATGTTGCACCTCAGGGTCTCTCTGTGTACCAAATCCATTAAAATTTTCCTGGAGACAGCACTGCCCATTCCATCCTCTGTCATTCTAGAGCTCCTCAATGCCTCATCATCAAACATGGGCACTGCAGAGTCTGGCCTGGCTGGCACCACATGCACCATGACATTCCCTTCCCTCTCTGCCTCCCCATAAAGCAGGATCCATCCTGTTCACACAGCCACCAGCACTGGGCACTCCACAGTCTCCTCCTCACTCAGTCCCGCTGCTTCACATATTTTTCCCTACCAAGTCATGGGAAAGCATCTCCTGATAAGAAGCCAAACTCCCTTTTATCAGCTTGAGGCAAAATACCTGCTGCCCTATCCACAACAGTCCCAGAGAACAATTTGTCCTGTCTTTCTTTCACACGTTTGAAAGCTCACGTGTTCCTCAGTGCTGACTCACCAGGACTTAAAAACCCTGAACTCCTGAACCCCTTGATACTCCTGGACACCGGTGCCAAAAAAAATGAGCCTGATGCTTCTCTCCACAGCATTCCCACCACAAGGCTGATGTGGGGTGCTCAGAAAATTTTCTGCTGCACAGATTCGTCCAATTAACCTAAAGGAAAGCGTCTGTAAGAGGGAGACATGGAAAAGGAGGATGAGAAGTTCAGTGCAATTCCTCATCTGTAATGTCAGAATGACAGAACTTGCTCCATGGCATATCCTCAGAACATCCCAGAAGGAAAATGAGTCACTGAAGGAGCAGAGGCCAGTTTTGATAGATGGTACGTCCACAGCATCGAAACAGCCACAATGATTAGCAGTGCCGTCACATTCCTACGATAAACAAGGACCTGATCAGAGGAGAAGAGGAATGACCACTGTGATAGCAAGCCTTCTCTTCCAGGAGCAAAAATAAATCAAGATTTTTCACTTCCTCACCTCAGTCATCCATCAATAAATAAGTCTTCTAATTGGGAAACAGCAGAAACAACTGCCTTTGATCTGATGCCAGAAACGGGCTTTCAAATCAACCAAGCAATGATATTCCCTTCCAAAGCAGAAAATTCCTCAGCATTTCTCTGCCACATACTTTGTAATGGCTTAGTCATCACATCAGACAGGCCTTGGGTAAAGCTGGGTGCCTCATGAGCATCTCAGCCCCCGCTGGGCACTGACAGAAGGAGCTGCTCACTGGCAGTGCCACTTCTGGGCCTGTCACCAGCAGAGACACTGTCCCTCTGTGGAACCACCAGCATCCCTCGACCTTCCTTCACCCCCCGAAGATGCCAGTGAGATCCAAGGAGCACATTTCTCATCAAGACACAGATCTGGAACCAGTCCAGCCCAGCTGGAGCATCTGCTCTGTATTTGCATCACTTCACAGAATCTTTCCACTGGTTTCTTTGATGCAGAGATGAGAGCAATTAAAAAACCTCAAGCTCATGTCTGCCGTTCTCCCTGTCTTGGCGTTCTGATTGTCATTGAAATAACCACAACAAAAACGGGAACAGAGACCCAAACTCTGCTCTCAGTGAAATCATCTGCAGGCTCAGAATAAACTATGGGCTTAAGAGCTTTGCTGTACCAAGCCCTAAATAATGGAGGTGGGAAGGGAACAGAGTCCACAGCTCCTACAGCACCGGGGGAAGCTAAGGGAGACTTTGCATGAACAACTCAGACAAGACAGACAATCCAAAAGTAACCACCTTGACACATTCTTAATCAAATCATAAAAACCACTGCAGAGCAGGACAGTGCTGTAGCAAAACAGGCAAGAGCATGGGATCAGGGTGCTGGGAGCACAGAACACCAGCCCTGCCAGGGGGCTTCACCTGAGCATCAGCATCATAAAGGAACCCTGCAAGAGACCCTCCCTCTGCCTATGGAGAAGCAAGGACAGAACAAGTGAAAGAAGCCAGATGTTTTCTAGTCTCAGGTCAGAGTCCTTGCTGATATCCATCAACGGTGGAGGGGAAAAAAGAGAACAAGTTGCTCATTTTAGTCTCTCTTTTTGGCCATATCCTGGATGACAAAGTCACAAGTTAAAAAAAATGAGGACACCTACATTCTAGCTCTCAAAGAAAGGCAGAACTGAAGCACTGCTTTTCCTGCCTTCATCTTTCAAGAGCTTCCAAGGTATTTTCACCCCACACAAGTCCTGCTTCCCATCCACCACTGACCAGCAGCTGCTCCACTCCTCTAATGGGACACATCATCCTTGAAAGTCCCAAGGCACTTCAGATTTGCGGATTGCTCATCCACATCCCGCATTCCTGAGGTGAAGCCATCAGCCACATGTGACTCTGCCCATAAAGGTGACTCCAAGATGCAAAGCAGAGGAGGATTTACACGGATTAAACTACAAGAAGGCCTTCGGGCAGGAATTGTAACTATCTAGCAAGGAATATTATACGGGACAAGGACTCCACAGGTGACTCTGGCATCCATTAGGATGAAACCACACGGGACAGTCATGGGATGGGAAAGCAAATTCCCCTGAAGCATTGGCATCTGTGAGGGACATCTCTACCAGACCCTGCGGAATGACTTTGCTCTGGAACCAGAAGTCAGGTGGTGTTTCCAGGCTACAGCTCTTCCAAACATGAACACTTGCTGCAGGGTTTTCAAGGTAGCACCGGGCCAGAATTTCAGTAGGGATTCACAGCCAGCCATCCCTAGCAGGGATTTGCCAGGCTCCAACATCAAAAGAACAGAGAAGACAGGTGGCTCCTGTCTCTGAGGACACCTCACTGAGCCAACTCTGACATCACCTGGGCCAAGGCTGCCATGGACAAATTGCCCCAGCATGTATAACAAAAACACCTCAGGGAATGGGCACAGGACTCGGTTTGTCCGAACACATGAGAATAAGGAAAAACGGAAATAAATTTCAAAGGAGAACACACCGTACCCTTAAAAAAAACCCCAAATCCTCTGAAATTTCCTCCCAGTCTGTCCAAAATACTGTAACAACAGCTCCTCAGTGAGGCACCTGCAGTCATAAATCCAATAGACACAATGCCCTGAGCAGAGGGGCGACAGGAACGAGGATGCACAGCACATGCAATGCAATCCAGACTGCGTTGTGTGAAAGTAAACAGAGGTCAGCCTTATTCCCAGGTACACAGGGGGTTATATTATCATTTTTCCTTTTCCTTAGCAATGTGGGATGAGTATAAAAAGGGCTCCTGTTCCAGTGTGAGCCATGCACGGCGCAGGGGACACCAGCACAAAGGCAAGAGGCCAAGTGACAGCTTTGGAGCCAAGAGATGACAGAGATGACTTCAGCCTTTCCCATGTCTATAAGCTGGAGCTAATTAACTGAGGATGGAGTGTGGGCCAGGGCACAAGTGGCCAAGCTGCCCTTGGGCTCTCTTTCTGGCTGGCCCGTGCAGGGGAGGCAAATCATTTTCTCATCCTTGTGCCTCCCTGCCCCTTCCCACCCCGGACAGAGGCTGGAAAAGGTTCCCTTGCTTTGCCACAGGAAGCACTGAAGCCGTGTCCCAGCCTCTAAAACAGCAAAGAAATAATTAAGTAAGACAATAAAGCATCAAGCCCTAAATACAGAGAAAGCCTCACCAGGAAAGCACCTTCTCCAGCCCCATCATTTAAACACCCACAGCAGCAGAGAGTGGTTATGAAGCACTTAAAAGACCAAACACCCCGGTGGGCTGAGATCAGGATGAGAAACCTCATCTCCACAGGTAATTTTTCACTAAGTTATAAAGCAGGCAGAACTGTGACTTTGAATGAAAGAGCCAACTCAGCTTCCACTGGAGCTCCAGTGCTGCTGTGGCAGCATAAATTTTAATAAAATACCAATATAAATTTAGTCTTTTTACCCCTTGAAATGTTGCTCTATATAGAATGAGACTCACGGGCCTTTAAATAACAGTCTATTCAAGCATTACAATGAGCTATTTTGCCCACGTAAGTAGATACTTTATTCCAGCAACTTGACAATGATTCAGAGAGCTGCCTTGCCCTGCTCTGAGCCATAAAGCCACTCCACATCTCCACAAACTGATTTGTCAGGTATGCTACTACTACAATTTCTTCTTTGGCCTGTTAGTCTGTGCCCTTTTCACCAAACAACTCACAAAGTCGAAGAGCACATTTTTATTCTTAAGGAACCTGTCTGACACAGCACAGATTTCAACTGAGATCAGCGTGAGAAATGTGTATGTTCCTGCATGTTCAACGTGTGTGCCCAGTGAATTCAGCTCCAGAGCAGAGCCAAAGGCTCCACAAAGACCCTTCACTGCCTGCTGCAGCTGCAGGCAAGGTCTGTGCTACACAGATGCATCTTTAAAAGCCTATTTAATTTTAATACCTTCAAATTATAGCACTGATTTTACAGTGGAGGTAGGAACTGACATTACCATTTGCAGGACATTTATTTCTAACCTGCTCCAAAAGGCTGCTTTCCCCATGAATTTCCACTGCATGCCTTTATAACCCGTGTGGAACTAGGCTTGCAAAGTCAACCGTAAATCAGTCACAGAGAACCAGAGGTGAGATATCCTTTTACATGAACACATCATCCTCCGAGTGCTGCACCTCAAAGAGGCAGAGCCTAGAAAACGTAGAGCTGCCTTATCAACAGCTCCTAGGAGAGGGACAGTTTTTCAGAATTCGAAGTCTTGGTGGTTAAAGAAAAGAAAAAGCGGTTTCCAAACAAAAGTATCAGCTGGTTTTGCTTCCTGCTGACGTTAATTCATCTGTGGGGCTTACATGTTATGTGAGGCAGTAAAATGGTGCTGAACGACACAAGACAAGCTGGTATCACCCCCACTGGGAATGTGCTGAAAATACAGAGTAAAGGAAAGGGGGAGAGAGCATCACTGAGCAGAACATGGATAACCTCTCCCCCTCAGATCAGGCACACCAGTGATCTCCACTCAGAAGGGGAGAGAGCGATATATTACATAAAGGTGTAGGTTTTTTATATCCTGTCTCGTTTTTCTCAGCATCCCTTGGGCTCCTCACAGTACCAGCATCGACTGCAAGGGAAGCAGGGAAAAAGCTTCTTCTGACTTTACCCCAAACGTGGTAGGGAGGGGAAGTGATGTAAAGGCAAACAACGCTGTAGGCAAAAAATACCAGAGAGGAAAAGTCCTCAGACAGAAAACCAAAACTATTTGAGCAACGCTACAACCGGAGCCCACCGGCAGGAAAAGGGACAGGACCTCCTAGTCAGAAAGGCCACCTGGATCAACCACTGCTCAGGGCACACAAAGAACAGCTGTCCTGAACGCCCCTGTGGCAGAAGGCAGCCGTGGCACCTCCCCTTGCTGAGAAGCAGCAGACGGTTTCCAGGACAGAGCTGGCTTTTGTGCCGACATCACAAATCCACTTCAGAGACCTGAAGTGGAACAGCTTGTTCTCCTGTCCATGGATTTTCACAACCGTGCAGCCTCAGGAGCTGCCAGGCTGTGCTGTGATGGATGGCCTGGTGTCCAACACGGGCTTTCTGGAGGACAGCAGGAGCCATGCTGTTTTCACCAGGACAGCTGCAGACCTGGAGAAGGGATGATGCAAGAAGGAGTGGCTGTGCCTACTGCTCACTTCCACCTTGTGCCTCGTGCCATAAACACAGGAGCACTCAAACATCCCTTCTGAGTCTTTATGACTCTGAAATGAAGAGTCCTCTAAGCAGGTGAATCAGCTCCATGGATTTTAGGGAACACTCCTGACGTGTGGTAGCAGCATGGTAATCACTGCTCTCCAAGTATTCTGCTCCCATGTATGTGAAATAACCAAAATATGCACAGAAATGTGGTTGGTGTCAGTTCACCCTCTCTCGGTGCAAGACATATCACACGCTTGGCTCAGCCACAAAGGGCATCTTCAATCTCCTCTCGGCAAAAGGCACTGGAGTGACCTTGACAGAACACAGAAATTGATACGGAGTGTAAGTGACTGGCCCAAACTGTTTAAATTCTACTCTGCAGCAGCTGGGACGTGATTCTCACGTGCTGAACCAGAAACCGACTGCAGCATTTGCTGAAGACAAGCCTTGCCAAAGGCTGCCAAGCTGGGAGAGACACTCCATCCCCTCCAGGTCACTGTGCTTTCCCACAGCAAAACAGTTCTTGGAAAGATTTCTTGCAATTTCAGGCTCAGTATGAGCATCAAATTTATTCCTTTTAACTTGTAGAATGTCTCAGAGCATCAAACCTTTGTGATGAGGCTCCTGCCTTCCCCTCCAGGCCCTCCAAGCTGTCCAGGTGGTGACTGCGTGGCAATGACAGAGTAACTGAGGCTGCAGAGGACCTCCATGTGCTTGTCCAGCCTGCTCAGGCCAGGACACATCACAGTTAGGTCGGGCTGCCCAGGACCTCACCGAGTTGAGTTTCTACTGTCTCCAAAGATGGAGTTTCCCCAACTCCAGTGATCCCCATTTCAGCATTTACCTGCTCTTTTGGTGGATTCCACCAACCCTGGTAGCCAATTGAATTTTTCTTACTGCAACAAAAATCCATTATGTCAACAAACAGCCGTTACCTCGTCCTTCTTCCATGGAGCTCTGAAAGAAGTCCAACTCCATCTTCTATATAACACATCTTTAACTAACTGGAGACCAAAACTACAGGATGTGCCCTGGCCCCAGGACCTCCTTGGTGGCCTTCACTGAATTTTCTCCTGTTTGGCAACCTCTCTCAAAATGGGGCAAACCAGAGCAGTCCAGATGTGGCTTCACCGGTGCTGGGATGAAGGAATTCATCCCTTCCCTTGGCTGCTGGTTGCACTCTAGCTCAGGCAGGCCACTACACACCAAGTCATGTTCCACATACGGCTCCCCAGGAACACCAGGTCCTGCTCTGACGAGTTCTGATGAGCTACTCCCTACCGAGCCTGCAGGCTGCTCCATCCCAGAGGCAGGATTTTACACCTGTTCTTGTTGAAAATTCCCAAAAACGACAAGTTTTGAGCTCCAGCAGCACAGCCCTAGCACCATGGTACTGGTTATTCCCTTTGGTCAGAATTTCTTCTTTGACCTGAAAGATGTTCCTCATTTGTCAGTTCAGATGGAGCATTCCCACAGGAATGCCATCCCTCCTATAAACTGCCACCTCCTGGCATCTGTCAGCTGGAAAATTCCCAGCTGGATGTTACGTGATAAATCCACTGCTCCCATCTGAGATGTGCCCTGCCTCAGCTGGCTGCCCTTCACACTGCACTGCTTGCTGCCCGGAACATGTTGATACAAATGCACGTCTGATACGGGATGGAAAAGGAGGGAAAGTTGTAGCACTCTGTCAACAACATGGACACCTTCCAGCAGCCAACCAATGCCTTCAAACAGGCATGGATCATAAGCAGGTAGAGCCAGCTTCTGATTGCTCTTGCACTGATTAAGGAAAGAGTACTGATAAAAACAGCAAATAAAAAAACCCCGACAGATAATAATCTGAACTTGGCTTAGGCTGTGTGTCTTATGTGAACACTCAGGCAAAAACAACACATCCAGGTAAGCTGAGTGCACATCTGTAAGTTAAGGCTGAAAGAAGAGGACAGTCAAGTTTTAACATTTTTGCCACCTAAAAGCAGGGTGTGACCACTATGAGCAGCTCATCTAAAACATGTTCCTGAGTTTCACAGCAAAATTCACTGTACCCTCACATTCGCTATGGGATCAGGCACAAAGCAAACAGAGAGATTTTGAGTTAAGCCTGCCAATCCAAACAACAACAGGAGCTGTAATCCTGTGCCTGATGAACTGAGTTTTCCAAACACAATCATATACCCAAGACCTGAAACTGAAGTATTTCATTAACAAGATCAGGTGAAGAACTCTGAAGCATTTAGGTGGTGTAGGAACAAGAAGCCTGCCAAGAGCCCAACCATTTCTAAATCCCCTTGGGCTGACTCCAAGTATTTAGGTAAATAAGAAGCATGGACAGATGCCAAACCCCTCCCAAAGGCAAAACTCTGCTATTCGGGCAAAACTATCCCACAACATCCAGAACTGTCAGAGGTGAGGGATGCATCGGTTTGCTGTCAGGGGAACTTCTGAAGAGAATCTTTAAGTTCCATTCCATTCACCCCTGGAAGTGGATGCCCCATCCCTGGAAGTGTCTAAGGCCAGGCTGGATGGGGCTTGCAGCAACCTGGGATAGTGGAAGGTGTCCCTGCCCATGGCAGGG
This sequence comes from Mystacornis crossleyi, assembly GCA_013400655.1. Classification (NCBI taxonomy): domain Eukaryota; kingdom Metazoa; phylum Chordata; class Aves; order Passeriformes; family Timaliidae; genus Mystacornis; species Mystacornis crossleyi. The sequence goes on along the minus strand of VYZQ01005862.1, from coordinate 59,630 downwards.
GGGTGGAACGAGATGGGCTTTAAGGTCCCTTCTAGACCAAACCATTCCATGATGATTCTCCAATTTCACTCCATGGAGCTGGACACTGCACTGCCCTACTCAAAGGGGGTAAATGTGACCCAACAAGTGCCAAGCTGGGGTGCAAGAGCCTTCATCAGTCTGCACCTTCATCAGTCTGCCTGCAGTCTCTGCAATCTCTGACACTTCTTTCTCTTTGAATTATGCAAGGTGCTGGCCCCTGTGCTCCTTCTTACTCAGTGCAGAGGGTGGGAAGGGCTAAGAAGCAAGAGTTGGCCTCAAGTTGAGATGCTCTGATTTGCTCTAGAAAACCCTTGAGAGCAGATCTGGACTCAAGTAGCCACTGCAGGAAAGTTTATCAGGGACTGAGCTGGCCCAGAAGAGCATCAGGTCTGCGGGACACGAGAATGACTCCCGAGCATGGAAAGGTCCTGAAGTCACCTCAGACATTTTGGAGTGCACCAGAGCCTTCAGTCCATTAAAAGCAGCACATCTCACTCTGCACAGGCAGCAGCGTTGGGCCCTTCATCATACCATGAACAGGATCTCAGGCAAAATGGGGCGTGCATCTGGTTTATTATCAATTAAAAGCAGGAAGCTGTAAATAACACTTAGAGCGGCAAGAGCAGAGCAAAGCCTGCTGAATGCATCCCTGGGAAACACTGGTACCCTCTGAAAAATTAGCCACGCTTCAGCAATGCATTTAGTGGAATTCTCTGAGGATCAAAATTACTAAATGTTCCGTGAAGTCCCTGGATTATTGTGCTGTGGTGTTGTGTCAACAAGATGGAGAAATAAAGTATGAGAAAAAATACCCTTCTTAGAGTAAAAGGAGGATTGTTCTCTCACCTGCCCCATTACTACAGCCCTGAGTAATCAAACTTGGATATAATTTTGGTCTCCCTTAAAATTAAACAGTTCAGCACAAAATAATGGCTTCTGCTCCAATCCAGCGTGACAAATCCAGAGATGCACACACCAGGCAATCTACTTCATTACTGTTTCAATAAAAATGGTTTCATAGGTTCTTTTTTTCTTCCTCCCCTGAGATGCCAGCATATTGGTGATTACTTAGGATTATAGCAGTGGTCATTCCATTAAGCAATCCAATTCACCAGGCATGGCTGATTTGGACATGCAGTTCCACAAAAGGCTTGACACTGCTCCGTGCTTCCTTGGAAACGTGAGGCTCAAAGGATGGGATGTGGAGACTGGGAAGCTCCCATCAACTGGAATGCCTACACAGCCTGAGGACTGAGATCGTGGGGATAATTCTCTGCTGGCATTGACAGGAAAAATCTGCCAAAGTCCATGGAACTGAGTAAGGGGAAATCGTTTTCAACCTGCAGTATTGCCACCCAACAGAACAGCACAGCAGGTCCAAGGAAAGCAGTCAGAAAGTGGTGCCTGAAATAAATGCCAGGCCATGAGGGTGTGTTTGTCACCACTGTTCACTGCTGCTCAGATCTTCTTCCCATTTTTCAAATGTTCGACACCAAATCAAACTCGTTGGAAGAAGTCTTCTGGGATCAACGTATGTTACTGCACACCCAAGTGGTCTCCTTCTGAAGAGAACCACAAAGTTCCCACTAAAAGGTCAAGCACAGCAGTGCTTTTATACCACATTTTATTTCATTTAATCACAAGACAAGAACAACTCCTCCAAATGTGCTTCTTCTGGAAAATGTGCCTGATTTTTAGCAGCCTAGCTGGGCAAATCACAAAGCTTTGTGCTGACCTCAGTATCTCTTCTACAGCATACAGGAGATTATCTGCTCCAGCAGTTAAAGAATCTTCCTAAAGACAGAAAAAACTCATCTTTGATAAACAAACACTGTGTTAGCATTCCAGCCAAAGCATAAGAAGTTCACTGCAGAAGGTGGATTGATTATGTAAGGCATTGATTCCTGCCTCACATATTTTTTTTACTCTATAATAAAGATGTTTGAGAGCCAGAAATTCAGCAGCTGCAGTAATAGATGCAAGAGAACTTACTATAACTAGCAGACAATCTGATCCCAAATTTGAATTTTCTTTCTTTCAAAAGCATAATTGAGTACTAGGAGCTGAAATAAAAGAAATCTATTTCATACACCCTGAATCATTTCATGCCAGTATAAAGCAAAGTTCAAGGGACTGCAAAGAGATCAAAACAGAACCTTTGCCTGCATCAACCAAAATTGACAGCAACACTATTAAGGAGAAAAGCACCACAGTAAAGCAAAGAAATAGTCTTAATTTAGTGCTGAATCTTTCAGTTCTGTTTCCCTCCCTTGCCTTCCTTGGAAAGCGCATTTTTTATTTATGATTAGTGGAACTTATCCCTGAAGGGGATGTCTCACCAAGCTGATCTTTTAGGGGACAAAATAAACAGAAGATGAACTTGGTCTGCTTCAAATTGCCAGAATGTTATTTGAGCCCATGAATTTCTATCAGGTTCCCTCAGTCAGTTGCTGTGGCTGGGTTATCAAGGAAGGAGCAGGCTCTGCTGCTGGGATTAGGAATGGTTTACTTTCACTCAATGCTTCCTTTTACCATCAAAGACTCCTTGCAAATGTAGTAACAGACTCCAGAGAGACAGGAAAAGCTCCCTTTACTGATAAACTAAGCCAAAGCTCTGCAAAAAAAAGCTGAGCAAAAAGAGTTAAAAATCCATCTCCTTGTCTCTGTCCGATTTCATCCCGCACAGAATTTCAAGGGACAGATCATTATCAAAGGTACCAAATGCACTTCAGAACTACAAACAAAAAATAACACACCACCACACACGCCTCTAACTCCAGCACTCCTCGTTCCTTATTCAGCTGACCTAAAACCCTTTCTAGGTTATCCCAGACTCCTTGGAACTGGACAGCTTAGGAATGTCAGCCTTGAATTATCCACCCACACACAGCACATTCCTGTTCCAGCCCTGGAGATCAAAAAGGATCCTTCTCCTCACCCCAGCTTGCACGTTACCAACAGGAGCAGTGGACATGGTCTCTTGAGCAAGGTCAGGCTTATATTTAGCTCCAAAGTACAGGTTTGACAAGTGTTTCTATTTAGATGGAGAGTGAATAAGCTCCACTGGAGGCTGGACATTTGATTTAATTGGCACGGTTTGCACCTATTGTGGTGGGATTCTTCATCAGCAAGGGCCAGACCTAAACAAATGTTACAAGGTTTTAACTTCTGCTCCGCACCAATGAGATGGATATGGAAGAAAGGGTGAAGTGTGTTGCTCAGTACATCAGTTTGGTTGTCTCCTGCCTCCAGCAGATGAAAGGAATCCTACCCTTGCCTGATGACTAAGTAGTTCAAGAGGGGAAAAATAAAAAAAAAAGCCAAGGATTAGTCCTATGAAACTGCCCTTTTTGGAGCTAATCAAATCTTATTTGCACTAATTTGATCCTTCTTAGACTTTTCAAGGAAGATTTCCCCCAGGCCATCTAAAAAAAGTCCCGTTTTCATCGTCATGCTGTTTGGAGGATGAGAACACATTTACATACAAAGAGCAAATGATCTCCAGATTTTCCAGCAATCCTGAGATGCTGTTTGCACAGAAAATCCTCTGAAAGCAAAGAGAGCCGGACTGAGAACCTGCTGTTGCCCAGAGTGCAAATTTTTGTTTAGCTCTTCCTTCGACTGTTTGTTCATCCCATTAGAGAACTCTTACCAATCGCAAATAATTTAAGTCTCTGCCAGGACAACGCTGAGTCAAATGCTTCACTACACAAGGCAATTCTCTAAGTACCCTTCAGTTATTTGCATCAGACTTACCTCCAGCTTTCTCAGCTTTCTCACACTAGCCCTAAATTCCGCCAGCTCTATCAGAGGTAAGTTAACACTTGAGTGTCACGTAACAGCCTGGAACGACAAAATGGAAACGTCCATCAAAAGCTACAAGAAGTTTGTTACAGTTTTTTATGAGAGCCCAAATTTTCCCACATTACACAGCTCTGAGAGGTCTGATCTGTGGAGCTGAAAGATGACAGCTCATCATAGCTCAAACTTCTCATCTCAGGACACGGCACAAATACTTGTGGAATAAGGAACAACACAAGTAAAGAAAATATTCCAAGCACGAAGAATCAACTCAGGCTCAGCTCTCTGAATCTGAAGGACGAACAGAGGGAAAAGTGCTTCAGATCCTGCCATTTCGCAGGCAAGCACGTGCTCACACAAAGCCAGGTCCAAAGCTAAGCCTCCAGAATATATTCCGGATAAAGTAACATCTCTCCTGCCCTGCTGCCCAACTCCCTGTGTGGAGAGAAGCAGATGAAAATTAGAAAAGAAAAAACATCACAACACAATAACACTCTCTCAACAACAGCAGAGATATTGTTGTAAACCCACAGAGTGCCGGGCATTAATTAAACACTGCTCGTTAATCAGGCATGGATAAAAAGCAGCTGTTCTGTGAGACAGGCATAGAAATGTTGGAGATATTTCCTCCCTTCCCACCAACCTCTTACTCAAAGTGGTACCAAGGCCAGCATCGGATCAGGTCAGCCACAGCTTTATCCAGCTGTACCTTGAAAGCCAAGGATGGGAGTTTCTGCCATTCCCAGGGACAGCCTGCTTCAGCAGAAAACACCAAAAATTCCCCAAACAAACCTCCCAAGCTGCAACTTGAAGGACAAGGACATTGACCTCTTTCACCCTTTTAAATCAGCTGTAGGGGTGCACTGTTACTTTTATGTCCAGCTGAGGAACAACTTCAGAGGTTCTCAGGAGATGCAGCTGCAGCTTGTAGCTGCTGCAAAGGTTAATGCCAGTGCAGCAGACAGAGCCGGCCCACAGAGCGCTGAGTTTCCTCAGGTTCCTCAGCTCTGAGTGAGCGCTGAGAGACACAGGAGAGGTTTGCAAGATCTCCGTAGCATTTTGTATCATGCTCAGGAAGGCAGTTTCAGAGATTTACAGCCAATTTACAGAGATTTCAACAGACAGAATTCAAGCATCCCACTAGTACTGACTTGCACACACGCGCAGTGAATGGTGGAGCCAGATCTCCCCAAAACAGGCCACAGCAAACACATGAATGGCCCCACAGAGATTCAAACACCCTCTCTAAAGTGAAAAGTAACACAGTTCAGGGCAGACTCAGTGCAATTCTTGTAGCTCTCTCTCAGCTATCACATCTGGGGCTGGGAGACAACATTTAGTTGATGAAGATGTGAGGCTTGACAGCATGGACTGAGGAAAACAGACATTAGAGCTGCTCCTATTCCTATTCCTGCTGATGGCAGGTTTGGGAGTGTTCCCCATCCTCCCTGCTATGCTCACCCCAATAGAGCAGATGTTTTCTGTATCCAGACATTGTCCCCCACTCTCCAACTGGAATCTGCAGGCATTTCTATAAAACAACTCAGAACTCAGCACTGCAACAACAAAACATCCCCAAGATTCTACGAACAGCACCGGCTATTTTTCCTTCAGGAAGTTACCGGTATCGCACAAAGTGCAAACTTCTTTTTTTTCCCCCTCTCCTAAAACGAACATTTCTTAGGCTTTGAAGCATGAAATAAGCAAGCCCCATAGAGAATGGTATTTTTAGCTTCCAGGATCACATGATGTGCCAATGGATTCTGTCAGGATCATCAGTCTTGCAAATTTAAATTGATTGAAGTAATAAGAGTGCTTGGCAAACATACCAAGCTGAAATATATAAAAGGCCAAAACTTGTAATCAGACAGCATGAAGTAAATGCAGTTCTCTTTATAACACTTCTAAACAATTCATATTAGCTGGGAAAAAAAGCTTGCTGTGTAGCAAAATTATAAAGCTTTTTTTGTCTTGTTTTTTCAATTCTTTCATAACCAGTTAATTTTTTTGTCATCACTGTGTCCTTTCTTTCCAAGTGTTTATATAAATCAGTCTGATCCGCATTAAGAACTAATTAATTCAGTATCAAAGAATAATTTCTACTACAAACAAACAGCTGGATCCTTGCAGTTATCCTTGCATTATTCTTATCCTGGCTGGATGTGCAATGCAGTATGCAAAACAGACAGTAATGTATGATGAAATACTCTTGCAGGGCTGGATTTAGACTGATCAAAGGCAGAACAGCCAAAGAAAAAACTTCAGAACTTCTCAGTTTTGGTGTGGTTTTACTGGATTGTTTTATTCACTGTGATCAGATTTTAGCATAAACCCCAGTGGACAGAGTTTTTCCATTCCCATGGCAAGACATCCGTCACCATTCCAACTTTGGCTGGAGGCCCGCACCTCCTGAGTATCCACAAGCATCCCTCCTACAAACACTACAGAGGATTAAGGGCAAGAAAAGCTGAAGTAAACAAAGATAACAGAAAAAGTTGTATTGTTCAAGGTCAATGAAATTAAAAACGAAAATTAGCCAACCTACATTGTCTTGTAGGATTTTAGGTTTCTGTTTTAAAGATCCATGCTCTGGGACAAGATGCATTGACTGAAACACAAGATATGTTTAGGAAAAAACAGGCAACACCTGGGCCAGGTTTTTTTCAATTGCACCAGGACAAATCTCCAACAATTCCACTAAAATATGTGGGTTTTCACCGGGGTAAAACCAGGGGAAAGATCTCCCATGACTGTTACTGTTATTCATGAACTACACTGGCAAAAGTAACTAGAATTTCTCATCGAGGCTGCTACCTTTCTATATTTAGAATATGAAAGCAAAACTTCATTCAGAGATAGAGTCTGTCAACTAAATCACATAATTATGGTCAAAAGTAGGTGCTAAAAAGGAGTGAGTTATGGGCAGGCTCTGCTTGACCTCAGGAACCCACCAAGGGTGAGGTCTAGAACAAGCCTGGACGCTACAAAACAGTTTCCATTTACTCACATGACTAAAAATAATTGTCCTCCCTTTCCCATTGATTACTATCTATAAATATTCACGTTGAGCTTGCAATGACTTTCCCCTAAGCAGGAACTGACCAACTTCTGTCCAAGCACGGGAGGCTGGGAGCTAAGCACGGTGTCCAAGCTCGCAGCAAGCTGCAGGCATAAAATTTCATATTCCCTTGCTAAGATCCAGAAATTGAGTCCAACTACAGCCAGAGACTACTCTGATTCATCAAGGATTTCTCACAGCTTCAAGAAAAATTAACTGACTCCTATACTACGGTTTTAACACATATGAATTAAAATTATGTTACACGTACGTCTTGGTTTATATAGCAAATGTTAGACTGTATAATAATGGGTATTTGTATATAAGGTAATACAAAAACGAAGGAAGTCAGATTAACCTTAATTGTCCCTTCTGGCCTTAAAAACATCTATCAGTCACAAAGCTTTACAAACACATACATAGACTCAGCTGATTCAGCTGCCAGACAAACCCAGTCAAGGAATCCTGAGCAGGTAAGAGCTCCCTGGTTCAAATGTCACTGGAATCTAAGGATGGCACTGGTGGTAGCAGAACCCAGCAACTCTGGAGCTCCTTCACAGCCTGCTAGGAAAATTGCAGTCCAGGTAGGATTCTTTTTCACTGATGCAGGTAAGCACCAAAAGTGGTAAAGGTTGAGCAGAGTTTGCACCAAAGGCATTTTAAACTTTTACTTTCCTGTTTCATCTTGGCAGATCACAAAGCTCACACGTGAAGGAGACCTCTGGAGCCAAAACACCAGAGAAGACAATTGCTTGAGAAGTGGTTCCAAGGTAGAGCTGCTCTTATGAAAATTCAGAACTTCAGAGGCTCAGTGATAGCTAAGAGGTTCATTTCAGGAGTTATCAAAACTTCTTTTCCCACATGCTTTCCAAGCAGACACACTTGGAAATTCAGATGCATTAGATCTGCATGAATTAGATCTAAATAGACCTGTAGTGAAATCCCATAGAGAAGAAAATGTAGAGCTTGCTTTTCTTTAGATATTTATCATGTTTTCTTTAATGTGTGTCAGATTCATGAGGAGTAAAATCATTAACAGATGATTCCACAGAGCTGGAAGAATGCAGAAAACACTTCATTTCCCCTACTAGCCACCCCAGGAGGTTCATCTGCAAGTCCCCAAGAATTCTCAGAATCCCAGAATGGCTTGGGTTGGAAGAGACTTTAAAGATCATCTTGCTCCAGTCCCTCTGCTGTGGGCAGGGACAACTTCCACTCTCCCAGGTTGCTCCAAGCCCCATCCACGCTCCAAGCCCCATCCTGGCCTGGAACACTGCCAGAGATGGGGCAGCCACAGTTTCTGTGGGCAACCTGTGCCAGGGCCTCAGCACTCTCTGAGTAAAGGATTTCTTCCTAAAATCTAATCCCAATCTTTCCTGTCTTAGTTTAAAACCATTCCCCCTTGTCCTGCACAGATAGCGGACGATATTTTTGTTGAAAGGCAATTTAAATTCCAAGTTACCACAAAGCATTCTAAAAGTGATGTCTGTTTCTGAAGTGTTTGTGTATCCCAAGGCTCTGGTCCCAGTTACATCAGTGTGAACCTGAAATAAATTCCCGTGCTGTAAAGGAGTTATTCATAAGCAGCTACTTCAGACTGATCCCAAGCTCACAAATGGCCACACTTCCCCGCGTGGAGGGGAAGGTGACAGCTTAACAAGGCAATATTAAAAAAAGCATTTTCAACTTGAGCAAACTCTGTGTATTCTGCATCTAAAAACTAACCCGACTGTCCACAGGAGCTTATGTGTCAGATGCTCAAAATCTGTGCTATAAATAGACTCCAGCAGTCTTCTGAAAAGTACCGAGCCATGAGAGTTGTCAAACACAGACAGAGCACCTAAATATTCAGTGATCTAATTTTGATCTCACTCACACAAGGTATACACTGGTGTAACGCTGTATTTTTTTGTAAATGGAGAGAGGATTCATCTAGACACAAGATAACTAACCTATATTTATTTCTATTTTTAACCCCTGTGGTTAATTATTTATGTTGCATGGCATGTTTAAGATAAGAACATATTGCTGCTCTAGAAAAAACTAATAGAATAGGCTTTCTTGCTTTCTCAGATAAAAGAAAATAACAAAGATACAATCCTCTCTAATTCCACACAACAGTCCTGTCTTCCTGTGATCACTAAATTAACAGTGCTGCAATGGCTTTGAAATAGTATATAACATTTAAAGTTATTAGTCAGCTGTTTGCTTTTCTACAAAGAGCTCAAATAACACACTCCACGAAGCAGCAGACAAAACCTGAGCACGCCCAAGTGATCTGCTCTCCCAGCTTGAGTCTTTCTATTCTGCAAGTTAGATCTGTAGCAATGGCCATTGAACAGGGCAAAAGAAACAAACAGAGGCTGATAGATGAGTACCTACAAAGAAGTACAGGCCAAAATTAAAATTAACTCACTTTATGCACCAGTAAGTGCAGTCAATTTGCAAGCAGATTCAAACAAGACAGAATGCAGCAGAGAGGAAAAATAGACCAAGGGCTACTTCTGCAGCCCTGACCCCGGGCAACATTCCCATTCCTTTCAGTAGTTTTGCCTGAGTCAGGAATCCAGCTCTAGAACCCAACTAACAGCTGAATATCAACCCACAGACAACTCTGCCAGAGAATCAGAAAAGATCTCTCTAAATCATGTGTCAGACAGCAAGACTCTACTTTTCATCAGCTTCTTCTCCATCTCCCAAGACACCAAAGTCACAAAGGGTTTGTCACCAGCATGCAAAACTCAAGCTTTGGGACTCAGTGAGAAAAACCAGATGGTTCTGGAGAAGACAGTCAGCAGGCAGCTGATTCGAGGCAGCTTCTCCACACCATGCAAAATGAGACTGGGGCACAGAGGGGTCGTGATCCCCCTTTGAGTTATGCAAGGATTTTGAAGCTTAAACCAAAGTTAGGCCACCAAGAATGTGGCACTTCACTTACAAAGAACTACAGAGGGAAAAAAAATCCTTAAAATATTAGTGAGTCACACTAACAAGAGACATGCTGATGATTATGAGCTTAAAAAATAACCCTCATGAGCTTTCAGAGAGTAATGTCACCATGACCTGTCCAGTTGGGGCTTGGTATGTGGCAAGGGATGAAGAGTTCAGCTTGTTGGGCCCCTTCCCTGGAAGGCCACAGGGAGACACCTCCTCCTAGATATCACTTCCAGTTAGCTCTGCCATCAGCCTGATCTAACCTAACCCCAGGAGTCACTGCTCCCTGTTCTCGTCCTTTACAGCCCAATCACAGATCATTCCGAATTTTCAGCCATGGGCTAGGTGTTAGTTTTGAATTCCAGCCCCTTCACCATTCAGGTCTCCCATGGATACAGCTGCAACTCCTGGTCCAACTGAGCAGCACTTTCGTGCAGTGATGACGTGGGAGATGTTTGGCTGGTGGGCCAATCTGCTGTTTATGGACATTCTTGAATTGCCAAGGCTACAGGCCAAAAGGCAGCAGGCAAGATGGCTTGGACTGGACAATCTCAAACAATCTCCTGAACACTCACAATACCACACAGTACCTTTTTATTGAGACCATTAAATACATTTCTTCTGGTATTTAAGCAGTTTCTCTTCACCATTCCTTTTGCCTCCTGTAATTTGTTGTGTAGGTGAATTTTTCCACCTGTGCCAAGGTCGGGGTGGTGTTTACAACGCATTTAAATCTAACTCCAAACGGTACCTGAGCCTTGCTTGCCGTATACCACATCTAACAATGTCACCATCTGTGAGCAATATGCTGACATGACTTCACTTCCCAAGCGCTGGCAAAATGCTGGAGAGAAAGATAACAAAGTAAGTTCCAAAGATCATTTCAAAGTCACTGATAACCTGGCCAAAAATTTTGCCTCATTATCTGCCCAGCGTCTGCCTTGATTTCATAAGCATTAGGGAAAAGCAGAATTTTATCTTAACATACATGTTTTAAATTCTTAATGGAGCAATGAAATACTGTATCTTTAATGTGCCTCTGCAGTCACTGTTCTGTGAAGCAGTAAATCCTGAAGAGAGGTGGCACCAAACCAAGGCCTGTCTGGAGTTCTGGGATGCATTTCGCATCAACAATTTGGTCTGGTATAAAAAGCACTGGTCTCAGTTTTGGGAACTCAATGGAATTTTTAAACTTAGCTTTAAAATGTTACAGGGAGCTTCACAGAAACAAAGAAAGGGTTTGGTTGGAAGGGACCTTAAGCCCATCTTGTTCCAGCCCCCTGCCATGGGCAGGGACACCTTCCACTACAGCAGGTTACCAAAGCATCTTAGACAACTCTGAGTAGGAGAAAGGAATTGGAAAAGAGTGGAAAAATACAAACTTGAATAGAAAATAAATAGGAACAGTCAGATGTAACCAGAAGCCCATGTCCTTTGTTTCTATCAAAATACCAGACCAAATAATCAAACGGGATACATGTGAGGAAACCAGGAGAATGCCAGTCAGAGGTTCCTCGAGACTAAATCTCATCAGAGTAATGTCATTTCTTTCCATGCCAGAATAACAGGTTGGTGAATAGTGAAGGACAGGAGACATTACAGATCCTGGCACCAGGACAGCTGCTGACACTGCCCAGCACAACTCGACAGGGAAACAATTCCACCGGGAGGAAAAGTGCTCAACTGCCAGCCCTGGGGCTGCCATCAGTGGGTCACTGTCAGGCAAAAGGATTTTAAGTGAGGGTCCTTTTGGCATTTCTTATTTCCATAATAATAGGGAGCTTAATCATTATGGTGAAATTTGTATTAAACAAGAAGGTTGCAAGTACATTGAAGAAAGAACTGGAATGATTTTAACAACATGGAGGAATCACCTGGATAAAGAATTATTTGCAAAAGTGAAAGGTTATTCCCACCTAAGTGGAGAATCAGCTGTACACAGTTCAGGGAACAGCTGCAGTTTTCTAGAAGAGGACTGGGAGTTTAGAGGAAAGCCCAAGCTGAAGCTGCATCACCTTTTACACAGTTGCCAAAAATTCAGATACTGAATGAGATGAACAATCCATTGTACATTAAGGATGTGAAGTAATTCTTCTCTGCAAGGCTGCACAGGTGAGACCTCAACTGAAGAGCTGGGTCCAGTTTGAGGAACCACCCTGTAAGAAAGGTGATGGCTACTGCATAGACTTCAGAAGATAAAGACAAGAAGCAAGTTTCCAGGAAGAATAACTACACAGAATGAGTGGAAGAATTTGGTTTGTTTAGTGAACATGAAGAAAAGCCAAGAAAAAAAGATCCTAAGATCTGTAAGATATTGCTGCAGAGAAGGAGACCAGTCACAAGGCACCAGGACAAGAACTGGGTCTGAACTACAGCAAGAAAGATTTAGTCATGAGAAAATCACAGCAAATGCAGCACTGGAACAGAATGCCTGGAAGGTGGGAAATCCCCACCACAGCTGTTTTCAAAATGGATTAGCCATTTATCCATTGAGAATGATCCAGGTGACCCTGGACACAAGTTATTTCTCCATACCTCTGCCAGCTCTTCAATCTGCTCACCAGATGATCACTGCTCAAACCATGGAGCTCACCAACGACAATTTTTGTAAAAGTGGCCAAATCCCAAACATTGTAGTCAATCAAAACTCCCCCTGACTCTGAAATCTGCATTGATGGCAAAAATGTCACAGAACCGAGTCAGGTTCTGCTGTTCTTCACCATGTAACTTCACTGGAGGGAAATCATTATTCAGCCTGGGTAACATCCCACTTGAGAAAGAAGATCAGGGCAGACTGACTCACAATTTGGATGCCTGTCCACGATTTTGCCAAGTTTCAGGACAGCCTTTGTGGCTTCACACTTGCATCTGATCTCCACAATTACTTTAAAATGTTCTGCTGTAACAGAATAATCAGAGGCAATTATGGAAGGTCAGGGAATGAGCAGGCATAAATATTCTGTTAGCTCCTCCTGATACTTCATGATGTGGAGCTTTATTAATGTGTCTGGGACACGTCCCCCAGCCCACTTCAGAAATGCCAAGGTTCCCTGGGGGATGGCACTGAAGGGATTCACAGCTTTCAGATCTCTATTCAATATGATAAAGATGATGACCTTCAAAGAAGTCAAAGGGAATTAGAAAACTTTTCCCCAAAAATCAAATGGGGGCACACATAGCATTAAAATAGGTGCTGGGGCAGAAGGTTTAAGGCATCATTTCACAAGCCTTGAGGAGAAGGTCAGACTTGGTCCTCATTTGCACTAAAGGCTGCATTCCAAATTATTGCAGCTCTGAGCAGCTCCTTGCTCACACAGGTCCAAGCTGCTGGATATAGTATCAGCCACTCCACACCCTGATGTTGTGAAGATTACAGGCTCTGCTGTGCTTTAACTTCACTCATCCAGTGGGGATAAAGTCTGAGTGAAATGTCACCATGGCCGAAATCCCCAAAATTGAAGCCAAGAATTTCAGAACTCTCTCTGATCATCTCACAAGTCCACACCAAACAAGCGCAAGTTCAAATTCATGGGCTGGTTGCCCTTTTCCTCTGATCCACTTCATGCACAGGACATTTTACTTCCCCTGCTGCCTCCACTTTTATGTTTGGATGGAGCAGATGCCTTCGCATCTCCACCCGTGGAAGATCTTTCAGAGGGCAAAGAGATAAACTTCTGGTACTTTGTCTGGTACTTCCCATTATCAGCACATTTATAAAGAATATACAGAGTGTGAGTAAGTTGCTAGTTATATCTGAAACCACCAAACTCAAAATATCACCAAATAATTTATGAAACTCTATAGTCATCTAGAGATATGCTCCCCATCACCCGTTTATATTTCTGTCTTTCTAACAAGATTAATCAACCTGACTGATTTTACATTAAATTATTGCTTTGCTCAGAAATGGAGGGAAGAAACATTTCTCTCTCAGGCAATTATTTCCCCTGTATTTGACACCCTTCTCTGCCACATTACAACTGACAAGTTACATATGACCACAGTTAACATCCAGCCTTTAATACTTTAACATCATCTCAGTATCAGCCACTTCTTTGCACCTATGCTTATGAAAGCACAACTGAATTTTGTATTTCATCTCCAGAGCAGAGCCGCCCCATCCAGCAGCATTACATAAATGAGCTTCACACCAGTGGGAAGAGCCTAATAGATTTTGTAGGTCAGTGCTTCTGGCAGATGTTTCTCTAAAGACTCCTTGGAGTTCAAGGGAAGAAAACTTCCAACGAGATTTTTGAAGGCACAGTCCAGTAAAAGTTAATAAGAGCGGGGGAAACACAGGAGAGGGAAAGACCGCGATTGATTTGAAAATGTTTCGAAAATTCAGGGCACGCGAGGACAAAATAAAAAATATTCTACAGAGAACAACTCAAAAATAAAAATAGCAGCAGTGGCTAAGAACAGTTCTTCAAAGGGATGTCAGACTTCACAATACTTTGCACAGCAGTGGTGACTAAAAAGGCTTTGTGTTGTTGCCACATGGTGATATTAAAAACTTGCATTCATTTGGGGGGAAAACAAATAAATAACAAAAACACATACAGCAGAATAACAAAATGCAATCATGGGATGGGTGCTTTAAATCCTATTTATAAACCTCTGGGGCATATTTCCTTGCTCAGTGAAGTCACCACAATGTCAAATTCTAATTTGCAACCCAGGTCACAAATGTCACAACTGGCAACGCGATGGATGGCATGACTGACAAAAATAATTTCTAAGGACTTAGCCTTTAAAATAAACAGAACTGGTGGCATTTCTTTATTGCCTGTTCTAAACCTCGTAGTTACACTGAACATTAAATTCATCAACAGAAAAACTTTTATGTCTTACATGAGCCCTCCTGAGCACAATGCTTGCTTTCCCTGGGCTCTGAAACATCTGCAGAAACTTCTCCCTAACCTGCAGGAGAAAGAGGGACAAGCTTATTTTCTTTTCCTTCTCTGGGCACCATGACATACTTGTGAGCCTAATAACATCCTTGCAAAGTAGATAAAATATTAAATATTATCATTACATTACACCAGCGAAGAAATAAGGGGCCAATAGTCAGGCATCAGTTTTCTACAAGTACAAAATTAACCTTGGATTTATTATTTCAAATAAGAGCAGATGATCATCATGAATATTTGATAACATTTTCTGTAGCCATAATAACTCCATTCTCTCCATTTTTTAAAACTGCAAAGTGCTCACAACCACTGCCTGCGATGCTCTACAGACCTTTACCAATAGCTGTGGTTCTGCAAAATAATCTTTTATTCATTGAATTTCAGACCAAAACCTGAAACTGTCGTGTGGAATGATTTTATATTTTTTCACTGCATCATCTCAAAGTCCCAAACAAAGGCAGGTGTACCCTGTGAGGCTCCTGGCATCCCACTACAGCCTGAGGAAGCAACCAAACAGTACAAAGCCAATTTCTCTCCTCCCAGGATAGTATCTTATCTCCGTGCTGGAAGGAATTATGAAATAAAACATGTGTTAGCTCCACAGGATGTTTATTCACAGTTAACAGGCCAACATTTTGTTGTTTTTCTCCTCCCCTCTCTCCACATACATCGGCGGGTGGGAAGAATCTACCTCCAAGTTTTCCTGGGAGTTACCCTCACTGCTCAGCAGAAAAGCCACATCCAAAGAGCCATCAGCAACAGAGAAAAGAAATCCTACAACCGTAAAATGGACAAAGTCACATCCCTACAAACTCATGGAAGAAATAGCCACTAAAAGCTACTAAAATAGACAAACACCAAGAACTTCCCAAAGCACAGATCAGTGGTGGATGGAAACGCACCAGGAACCTCCATTATTCTCTTCCTGCACATCTCCTGTTGGTCGCTGTCTGAAGCTGGATGTTAACTAGATGTGACTTTGATAAGATCCCCAAAAACTGCATGCAGTACATCTCATCTCCAGGAGTGAGGTAATCCTACAGCTTTCCCACTGTGGGAGAACCAAGAGCCCCCTGTTTCTAGCTGTGTTTTTATAAGGTCCATCAGAGCTTCACGCCTTTCATGCTCTCTAATTCCTGGTAATTTTACTTGGATTTGGCCAATAGATTCCAAAGTTACAGGGGGAGGGAGTAGGGGGAGAGAGAGGGTGTTCACATAAGCCTTGTTTCCTTAAGAAACCAGGTTAAAAAAATCAACAGCTGACGAGTTACAAGACGTTCTGTAATCTGCTTTTAAAACACCCCGGAACGAGGCGCAAAGTCCTAACAGGGCATACGAGGATGTGTTTGACAAGGAGCAAGTGCTTACATTAAGGAAAACAACATCATCCGTAAAAAAAAGGTTCTGTGATAAAAGAGAGATCCAGTAGCAACTCCAAAGAGCAGGAAAAATCATCCCATGATAAAAGAGACCCCGTAACAACTCCAGAGAGAAAGAAAAACTATTCCATGATTAAAGAGACCCAGTAACAATGCCAAAGAGCAGGAAACTGCTCGGTCACAGACCTACCAGGAGGCACAGGACGATTCTGGCCTTTCTACATCATCCCTTTCACTCTCTTGCAGACTTTAACAGACTGCTACAAAAATACCATGAATTATAGAGTATGAATGATGTCAAAGCCTGTTCTCAGAGGAAGGCTGGGAACAGCAATCATGTATTCTTCAGTTTGGGAATACACAGACACAATTTTTGTTCGTAACCTATAAAGAAAAAAAAAGGCTCTGCACATCAAAGGCATCAAATTAATTTCCTTTCAGATCATCCCTTCAACCAGCCCAGTCTAATACCCCAGACAGGGAAAGAAGGGAGGCTGATAGGATGAAAACGAAAGTCAGGACCAAGGAGAGTGGCTTAAGTCACCAAAATACACAGGGAAAGCATAACTGCAGCAGAAGACCCAATATCTACACAGTCTGTTCAAACTGCACTGTGCAATTCCAGCTGGCTTTCTGAGACACCTGAAGGTGACAGAAGATGGCTGTAATCCTCAAATGAAGTCCTACGAATCTTGTCTTTGCGTGCAAGGAGGATATTTGGCAACTCAGGCTGCTCTAAACTACAGTTTCTGTCCATGGTACCACGCAGGGAAACAGAAAAACTTGGGGATCATCAACAGAATGAGACGACTTGCTTTAGGCAGCGCCACACCATCCATCATCCACAGGGAGGATGTGAAGGGCAACAGTCATTAAAGCACCAGAGGATTCTCTTGCCCTAAGGTGATCATTTTCCAGGTAACACACAGCTTCACCATGGAGAGGAAGAAAAAAGGCATTGAAAAGGATCAGAACCTTGACGTTGTTCTCCAAAGCCGTGTTCGTCAGAAAACCATGTTTAAAAGGGCTTAAGTTTTGTCTGCAACTAAATCAAAACCACCCTCAGCTGTGAGCATCCCACATCTGGAAGCAGCCTTGGAACTAAAGTAAATCTGAACCCAGCCAACTGAGTTACTGTTCCTACAGCAAATTTGAGATCCCACCTAACATAACAGACCAAAGCCAACATCTGTTAATAATGTGCAAAACAACAGTGGCAGGTTTCTGCTACCCTCCATTCCCCTACACGGGGCAAATGTGGGAGCTGCACCACCCACTTCCTTTGCCTTCCTGAAGCAATGAATGATAATGAATCCCTTATCTCCACAACGTGCTACGGAACGTCACTAAACTGTATAAATATTTTATACCAATAATAATTAAGGTGCACATTTTCGAGGCAGGGTCTCTAAAAGACAGGCACACAAATTCTGAGAGCACTGCAGCTTCACACACACTCTCCAGTGGTATTTCCAGATCTGCCCAAGAGTCTTTGGCTCTCAGAGGAGTCACTGCTGTACCTGTGCACAGTGTGAATACCTAAGTTTAAGGAAGTTCTCTGGATTCTGCCCAAATGCAGACACCTTTTCTTCCGGCTGCCTTCTTGAAACCCACAGCCAGGGTCACCTGTCTGCACCAGGATGCTCAGAACAGTCACTCTGAACTCACTTCAAAGCAGAAGTGCACAAAAACACTGCACAGACCCCAGCCAGAAATAGAGTTGGCCTAATTTGATCTAATTAACCTCCTTTCCATCCTGAAACAAACTGGACGCCTTGGAAAACCCAGCTAAGCAGCCCCCTCTCCCCTTTCCCCTGCCGCAGAGCATTTATGGGTGAAGGACAACTCCTGACTCTTTGAACCACCAGTCAGGGCTGCATCCCAGAGCAGAGGGACTTCGGAGTGAGTATTCCTGGACACACAGCTCCATGAGGAGGTCAGAGGACAGTTGTGTGCTCCCCTGCACACCGAGATCAGCCCAGTGCTCCCAGCTTGGTGGAGCACAAGCACAGACAAACCTGCGCCCGCTGCCAAAGGGCCCCCCAAGAAGAGGGACAGAAGGCAGGGCTTGTATGGATGAATCACCTCGACAGGACACATATGGCTTGGCACACCAACAGCTCAGCTCAGTCTTTCAGCTGAAAAATGCCTTTTGTTCCTTCCTCCAAGGCTTGTTTTCCAATGCATGTGAAATGTGGCTCCTCTTTAGTTACATTTCAGACCTCGATTCTTTTTCCTCAGCAGAAATGTTCTTGAAACATTTAGTTTTCTTTTTATCTAGTTCCTCACTTATTTTTTTTTTCCCATTTCATTCCACTCTGAAAAGAAGAAAAAACTGATAGGAAATTGGGAAATTTCATCAAATATGTCCCTGGTAAATGCTAGGTTTAATCATTTTCCACCTGGTCTTTGTGTTAGCAGCTTCACTGAGTACTGAGCATCAAGTAAAAGCTTTCTCACACGTAGAACCAACCCTCCTCGGGTAGAAGTCCAAACCATGGGGCAGAAACACCATGGAGAGTTCACCTCCCTGCTATCCATGCTGTCAGCATTGAAGAATTTCCTCTGGTGAAGCACTTTGAAGCATCTCACTTGCACACAAGCTGCTACAAATCCTAGCCCCTGTAACGTATCACACAACAGGTTATTTCTGGCACTGCAGAGAAAAACCCCAATCTGCACCCACACAATTCCAGGGCTGCACACTCCACATGCCAAGCTTCGTCCAAGAAAGGATTTCAAAGTTCCAGGATTCAGATATGTAAAAGAAAAGGGCTGCAATGACTGCACTTGTCAACTGCTTTATAACAACTCTGCCATCTCACTTCTAGATGCAGAATATAAATCACACCATGAGGACTAATGGGATCACTTTTCTCTCCCTGACAGAGAACACGTGTTCCAGCCCCGTTTCATGCTTATCTTACATAGGCACAGATGATTCCAGTGCTGTCCTCAGACATTCAGGTGTATGATGCCCGTTAGCTGGAACTGGTTGTGTTCCCACAAATCTTAGTAAAATTCAGTCCCCAGCAGGAAAATACTTTTTTAGCAAAGTCTCCAACTACCCCATTAATAACAGAGGTGTGTTAGCCCTAGAAGTCCCCCAGAAGACTAAGCCTCCACAGGAAGAGGGGGAGCTGTACTGGATATTGATTCAGCAGGAAACTGCTCAAGCAGCTCAATGCCATAAGCAGCCACTTCCCCATCACAACACAAGCAGCAAGGAATAAAACTGGAAGAGTCACCATGTTGGCCTCAAGCTACAATGTTTTTCTCACTCTGGATGGAGAGTTCACTACCAGGACTAAAACCGGTCTAAAAGTGGATCTGGGAGATCTGTTTTAGGGGAGTTTTACTGACTCATGAGCTGCCGTGCTGCTGATGCTTGCCTCTCCCTTCCTCTCCCCACAAAATGCAGTTGGAAACTTAAACGAGAATCAAAACAGGCACGGGAGCTCTTCTTGTATCAGACAAAACAGACTGGACAGCTTTGAGACAAGGAACAGATTTCAGATTGCCAGAAACAGCAGGAAACATCATATTCCACCCTGGACCACCCTGGACCTGAAACCTCCTCCTTTGCCCCAGAACAGGGGCAAATCATCTTCTTCTTCCTTGCCTCCACACGAAGGACAGCAGAGACACCTTTCTCACTCTCTCACTCTGCTACTCCTGACCCAGCCCAGCTGAATGCAGGAAAGGGCGAGTCCATTTTATCAAAAGTATTTGCAAAGGAGGTCTAGGAAGAATCAATATGTTTCTTAAGTACTAACAGGAAGGTCCTTGTGTGGCAGACACACCAAAAGCCTGTCACTTGAGCACACCCTGCACGCCTTGGAATAAATTCACCGCTGGCACTGGAAGTGCCCGGGCTGCTCTCACTTACAGCTCTGTGAAAGCCATACCCAGGGCATTAGCTCAGCATAACCTTACAGCTTCCACCTCCCTGCAGTGAAATCTGCCACTCTGCACAGGGCCAGCCCAAACCATCGGCCACCAGGGAGTCTCACTTCACCTCACCACAAGAAAAAATGATTTTCAGTCTCACTAAGTAGAGCTGGTCCACTTGGTGAATAATTTAACCACTCAGTTAAGCACTTTTCTTTCTGCTCCCCCCACCCTATTGACACATTTGCCTCAAAGAGACTGTGACATTTTTTTGCAGGCATTTTCATTATTCATCGCTGTGATCATCCAGCAGCAGGTTTATGAGAAAAAATGCCTGCCACCAATCCTTCCACAAACAGTAAGTTCACTTTCATGGGTGAATTCCCATGCAGGCATTTGAGCAAAAGCCCATCAATTTCCAAATGTGAAGAAGAAATAATTGCAAACCTTTAAAACCACTATTAAAAAACAGGAATGTAAGCACTGGAGGGATAAAAGTCTGCCAGAACCATCTGTCACTTTGGAATATCATTTTACCACATTCAACCAGGACCAAAGATGCAGCTGCCTGCCTGAGTAGATGGGGAAGGCAATGTCACGGAGAGAGTGCTGCAAGGACAGTGAAAGTGAGGGGTATCCCTCACTCCAGAAGAGCGTGGAGGAGCTCATGGCGTGTCCAGGTCATTTCCTCAAGGGCCATGTGCAGCAGCCACATTTTTAGGGAAAACAATAAAAGAAGGAAGTGCAGCTCCATGCAGCTCCATGATGTCACGTCGAGCGAGGTTAAAGCCACCTCAGGTGAAGAGATGCGGGTGAGGTGAGGCAGGAGGGGGCCAGGAGCTGTGCCACCATCCCATCTAACACCCTGAGGGCCAGGCAGCCAGGAAGGCTTTCTGTGACAGTGACGGGATCACAGAATCATTGAGGTTGGAAAAGACATCTGAGATCAAGTCCAACCTGTAACCAATCACCCCCTTGTCACCCAGACCACAGCACTGAGTGCCACGTCCAGTTGTTTCTTGAACACGGGACTTCAACTCCATGGGCAGCCCATCCCATCGCTTAACAACCCTTTCCATGAAGAAATTCCTCCTGATGTCCAACCTGAACCTCCCCTGGCACAGCTTCAGGCCATTTCCTCTCATCCTGTCCCTTGTTCTCTGGGAGCAGAGCCCAATCACCCCTGGCTGCCCCCTCCCGTCAGGGAGTTGTGAGAGTGAAAAGTTTCCCCCTGAGCCTCCTTTTCTCCATGCCAAAGCTTCCTGAGCTCCCTCAGCCACTGTTCATATGACTTACTCTTTATACCCTTCCCCAGCTCCGTTCCCTTCTCCGGACACGCTCCAGCCCCTCAATGTCCTTCTTGTCATGAGAGACCCAGAACTGGACACAGCAACTGACGTGTGGCCTCACCAGTGTCCAGCACAGGGAACGGTCACTGCCGTGGTCCTGCTGGCCACACTATTGCTGACCTAGGCCAGGATCCACCTGGGCACACTCTGGCTCATGTCCAGCTGCTCTTGACCAGCACCCCCAGGGCCTTCTCCAGCTTTCCAGCCACTCTGCCCCAGCCTGCAGCACTGCATGGGGTTGTTGTGGTTGAAGTGCAGGACCCGGCAATTGGCCTTGTTGAAACTCATACAATTACCCTCAGCCCATCAATCCAGCCTGTCCAGATCCCTCTGCAAAGCCCTCCTGCCCTCCAGCAGATCCACACTCCCACACAACTTGGTGTCATCCACGAACTTACTGAAGGGACACTCAATCCCCTCAACCAGATCATCAGAAAAGTTATTAAACAGGACTGGGCACAAGCCTGAGCCCTGGGAACACCACTGGCAACCCAGGAATGAGCACAGAAGGGCAGAGGAACTCAAAAGCAGGCTAGAAAGCTACATGTAGAAAGCTACCAAGTTATCAAGAGCACCTCTACCAGCCTTAGCACCAGGCCAGCTACAGCTCCAGACTTGCTGTGCAGTCACCAGTGAGGCAGGGATCACTCCATCAAACTTATGGCTTGTTCTGAACAACCTCTGGCAAATTAGCATCACTCCCCCCATCTTACTGTCTCAATTTTCCCTGCCAAATAGGGGTAATTTTTCTCAAAATCTTGGCAGACGTCTTTATGAGGCATCTTTTAAAGCTTGGGAAATAATTCTTATTTAAATACATAAGACCGCGTGAGATTTTTGGCCATTAATTTCAGCCTTCTGCTAATTTCCAGCCTTAATTTATTCATGGCCTGCTCCTACCCATTTGCCTGTGTGCCAACATGCCATTTCAGTTTAAATAACTCTTCTTTCCTACATTCCCTTGTTCATCCTCCCAAGATGTGTTTGTGTCCCAGCTCTGTCAGGTCCCCTCTTGCAAGGATATGCTCCCCACTGCCCTGCTCATCATGGTGTCCTTCCCCATTTGGATCCATCCCTCCTGCCCAAAGACATCCAGAGCTGTATCCATGTTCAGTACCACAGTTTCACAACAGAGCTCCGCAGGAATTTGACCTCTAGGGCATGAATCAGCCCCTGAGGGAAGGCCAAGGACTGAAGCAGCTTCCTCTGCTGAGATGAGACCCCACAACTTCCACAACAATTGGTGTCCCCAGGTGAGGGGAAGGTCCCATATTCCAGCTACCAGTGCAAGGCTGCCAGGCTGTCCCTTCCAGCATAAACAGAAATCCACACAAAGCCGGGCCCTATTCCATTAAAGAAAACAAACTTGGTCTTGCCAATATTAGTCGGCAAAGGAGTATTTATAAAATCTGTTTTGCTGAAAGAAATTACTTCCTAAGTTACTGCTACCAGTGCTGATACACAGCCATACCTTTTTTTTTTCACCCAAACACAGAGACAAGTCTGTGAGAAAAAGCAGCTGCAGCAGGACTGTATCCTGTGCCATGACATCCACTTAAGCTCCAGAGCTGGGGTGGGGGGAAATTGTTAAACTGGCAGTTTGCAATCCAACCTCCACTGCAGCACACCCTCCTAGGGAATAGCCCTCCTATGGAAAATCCCTGTCCAGTGGGGAAAGGGAAGGCTTTGAAATAAGGCTCATTGCAGGCTAGCCCTGCATCTGGAGTCCCTGCAACCCAAATGCTACCAGGTGGCACAGGGACAGCTGCCACAACTGGTACAAGCCAACACAGCCCCGAGACTTCAACTCAGACAGAGATTCAGACGCCGCTTCCTCCCTCCCAGACCCCTCAAACACAGCTCAATGAAACCAGAAATTTCAAAGCACCTTTCCTTGAGTGCCCCTTTCCCAGCCTCCCATTGTGCCTGCTCTGCATGGAGAAACCGAGGGCTCTGGGAACTGCTGGAGAAGCAGCTGGGTGCCTCCAGTAAACAGACGGAGACTTTGCTCCTCTTGCTGGAAGGGACAAGCCACCAGGAGGGCAGGGTGTTCAGTAAGCACAGAGATGATCTGGGTTTGCCATGTGATCTGTACTGCAGCAGAGCTGCTGGCACAGCTGCTGAGATAACCAGGAGAAAATCCTCTCCAGTGTTTCAGGAGTAGCCCTTCCCTCCACAGCCTTTTCCTCCACACAGAGAGCAAGAGCCAAACTGTCAAGCCACTGATGCTGGCTCAGCATGCCTTAATCTCAGTCTTACTAAGGCAAAGCAATTAAGCACGGACTTAACTTTGAACGCATTGTCAAAGCCCGGCGGCTTAGAGCAAGCTCAGACTTGAGCAGGTGCTCAAGTTCAGATAGCTGACTTGAGTGTGAACTTGGCAAATTGAACCAGAGACTTCTGCTAGAGCTGCTCTGCAGGGCAGTAAGAAAACACACAGCTTGCTCCTGACAGCCACCGTGCTCATGGCAAGGACAGGTTCAGCAGCTCCCCAAGCACTGCTAAGGTCACACGCTGCCCTGAGGGCTCCCCAGCTCCCTGGCAGACAGCACCAGAGGGATGGTCACCCAGTGTCCCACTGGGAGCCCAGTGTCCCAGTCCTGCTGCTGCACAGACACGTGACAGCACCTTCTGCTTCCAGGAGCTTACACAACTCCATGGTTTCAGGTCAGGCCTGAAGGAGAGGAAAAGGGGAGATCAAATCAGCATGGGATAACGTCCAGAAGAACTCATTTAAAACTTTAGCAAGTGCCTCATCATGGAGATGGTGTTCATAACCTGCAGGGATGGGAATCAAACCCTCCAGCCACAAGTGCATGTTAAGGGAAGCTCTCCAAGCACAATAAAAAGGAGAAGGTCATGGCTCATGAGAGGAACCACTGCATCTTCAGTAAAGTTGTGCTGTGCCTGTCCAGGCCTGAGAAAACAGCATTACAGAAATGCAGATCTGTGAGGCCGAGAGCATCCTGCAAGGCATAAGGCTTTGTGGACAGTGGGAAGGGCTCCATCAGAAAGACAACACAGGCAGAAACTTGACTTGGTGAAGATGATGAAGATCAGAGATGAGAAACTCTGACTGGAGCAGTTTTAATTCAGCGGAAGGCACAGAAGAGGTGTTAGGACAGACTTGAAGGAGAGGAACTTTGTAGTGTGAAAGTGAAAAAGGTTTCAGTACTGAGATGAAAGGCAGATGGGGTGGCAGTTGGAAAGAGTGAGGAAGAAAAAAGGAAGAGAAACAAAAAAACAAAAATCAAAACCCACAAAAAACAAACCCCATACATACTCTTGACCCTGGAGACACTACATGTGGTTGTATCGCCAGCAGAAAAGTCAGAGAAAATGAGAAGTTACAGCAAAGGTCAGGAGAGGGAACAGGATCTCCCACTGTGCGTGTAGATGAAAAAGTTGCATCAGACCGACGGAAAATGCACACATGGAAACGTGAGGCCAAGGGGAGCTTCCATGGGAGCATCCCCTGCAGCCCGAGGTCAGAGCACGGAGCATCTGATCTACAACAGCACCATGCCCTGGAAATTATGAATTCTGAAGAAATTGGTTGGAAGAGAAACACAGCCCCCCTTCCTTCCCACAAAAGCCAGATACCTCATACATAGTCTGTACATTTAAAATGCAAGAAGTGAGGGATCAAGCCATGCATCCAAAGGTACAAGTTGACTGGGATCAGGAAGAAGCCTTTCCATCTCAGCACCACGTGAGGGGGGGAAAGAATCCTATCTTGCTCTTATTAGGCATCATAGAGGATTTTTGCAATAGACATGGATGTAAATACCAGACCAAAATACATTTTCTGCTTATTCAGATGACTTACAGAGAAATAAAATAGGTACTTGCCTTCTCTAGCAACTTTTTTGAGGATAAATAAAATGATAAAAGTGCCTGACTTAAAATTAATAAAAGAATTATCACATGCACACGACAAGTCTGAAGTAGGTTAATGCACACAAGTATAGACAAATAGGCACAAACCACCAGAAAATACTGCAGTTCTTCGTGATAACAGCTCTTGAACACCACAGTGCTTTAACATTAGATTTCACGGCTGTTTGTGAGCAGTCCTCAGCCTTCACTCACAGAAACCATGGCATGATCCCCTGTTAGACCATGGAATACAAGCCAATCCACTGAAGGAGGGATGCAAATCACCAGCACATTCCACAAAGCCTTGGGCTTTCCTTGTCATCTTCCAGGCACCCACCAAGAGTGAGCAGAACAGCAGCCACCCACTGCTGCCTTCAGCTTCCCTCAATGAATCTTTCTGTCCCTGGCTGGGCACTGCAGGATGGGGACAAAGAGGAGCCTCAAGGAGGGTGGTGACCATGAGCAGGCTGTCACCACCCAAATCACGTCTCCATCTGGTGCCTGGCCAGCTCTTTGCTCAGAAGCAGAGAGCACAAAGCCATCCTGGGGACAACAGCTCATCCTCAGGCACCCTCCAGAGCCAGGCAGGAGCAAGGTGACAGCTCAAGCAGATGACTGCACATGCCACAGGCTTGGGCATAAGACAGGAAAAGGGCTTTTCTGGCACTGGGAAGGGTGCCAACCATCCTGGAAATCTGAGCACACTCTGTGCCACCAGCACTGTCCACCTGCCCTAAATCTGAGTTTGGATAGTGGTGACAAAAATCGTGCCTTCATTGAAATAAACTGAGATATCAAATCCATTAATAATTAGGGGTACAAACTCCCCACCTTGCACGTTTACAGTGCTGCATCCGTGTGAACAATTAGCCTTGACAGGAACTGTCAGTCAACAGAACTTTGAAGCAGCACCACTCGAAGGCAATACTTTGGCCAAGACACAGGAGCAGAGTAAGAACTCCAAGCCAGGATCTCCAAGAGTGACTCTCACTGAGTGCCAAGAGGATGTATGTTCATGATGCCTGAAGGATGTCTGGTTTTACCTCAGATGAGGCCAGAACATCTTTGCAGAAGCATTAAAGTACTTTATAAACCCAAACCACACAGTCACGAGGATAAACCAGTCATCTGCCAACTGCAAGCACTCCAAAAATTATGATGATGGTTCTAAAACTTATGGGACTGCTTTAAAAAGCATTCACAGCTTAGAAGGGGTTCATGTCTTTCATTTACCCAAATGCATTTAAGTACTGAAATACTTCAGTATTTCATTATTTCATTATTTTAAGTATTGAAAAACTTGCAGTTTTCCTCCTTAAACCTGACAA
This sequence comes from Mystacornis crossleyi, assembly GCA_013400655.1. Taxonomy (NCBI): domain Eukaryota; kingdom Metazoa; phylum Chordata; class Aves; order Passeriformes; family Timaliidae; genus Mystacornis; species Mystacornis crossleyi. Next base: position 33,080 of record VYZQ01005862.1, on the reverse strand, counting down.
CCACAAATTTGGCTTATTTTCTTCAAACAGCAAAACTCGAGCTACTGATCACTTTTGTTTTGCCTCAGCACCCAGCCAGAAAGGCACAAAAGGCCAGGAAGACTTGCAGTAAAATCCCAAGAGTCAGCACTTCTGAAAGCCTTGGCCTCTCCTGGAATGCTTTTTCTAATTTTAAGCAGATGCAGTTTGTAGCATCTGCAGAACCCGCTCAGGACTAGCAGAGCTTCTCTCTGACCAGGCAGTGCTCCCCTGGCATTCCCACTGCACCACACTGAGCACTTGGATTGACAACACTGGATTCGGATCTATAACTTGACACAGAGTGGGAGTGTTGCTGCAGACTGAAAAATTGCATTCTGCCATCAAAGCAAACTTGCAAACAAACTATTAAGCCAGAATCTTCACCCTTCTCTGGTACATCACGCTGTAGAGATACTCTGGAGTCACTGCAGAATTTGGGACACAGGTCCCACCTGGCTCAGACTTAACTAGTCCCTGGACTGACATTTAGCCATACCTTCAGATTGTTCAGAGCTTTGTCCTAACTCCTCTGACTACAGAAAAACCAACTCACCTCACCAAGTAAACGCTCCTAACACCTGTCATGCTGTTAGTGTGCCACAAATAACAGCTGGATAAAACCACTGGAATTGACTTGGATTTTTCAGCTGACTATTACACAGAGGAATTTTTATTTATCAAGTGGCTTTAATGCATGGCTTTCCTCCATCATAAAAAGCCCACAGATGTGTTTTTCTGATATTAGCAGTTTATTAATTGTGTTTTGGTTTATTATTGCATTGGAGCTGAAGAGTACTGCACTGGCTGTTCTGGAAAGCCAAATATTCCAAGGGGAATATGCAGAAGAAACTCTGCTCCTAAGTGCTCACCTCACCCAGGTGGGCTTCTTGCGTTTTTTGCTCTTCACTTGGCCTCAATTCCTCCGTTTGTTAAGCTATGGCACGTCATAGCTTTGCCTGCAAAGCAACTACTAATACAATAAAACCTAATTGCACACATTTCCTGGGTGGTAAAAATGAATCATTTCTTTCACTAGCCAAACTTTTCCTGTCAAACAGAGTGCTGGGACCGCCAGAATTCCAGAGAAACCAACTAAGGCTCTCCCAGCTGCTAGAAACCCGCTGCTCCTAATTAAAAACTTCAAAAGAAAAAAAGAAAATGGGGAATTTCTGCAAGGACCACCTGCTTTAATTTGTGCTTCTTTGTTGAAGGGAAATAAATAAATAGAAACACACATTAAAAAAAAAAAATACCCCAAACCAACACCAACCCCCTAAACCACAAGTATCTGGTATTAAAGCGGCACGAAGGAACCCCCCCATTGTCGGTAACTCCCCACTTTTCTGGAAAAATCTCATTAGTTTCGAGAGGAACATGAATAATTCAGCAGCTGACGCGCCCGCCCGGGGGGACCCACCGGGACCGAAACTTTGCCGGTGCGGCGGGCGCGGGGCAGGCGGCGAGCGANGGAGGAGGAGGAGGGGGAGGAGGAGCGCGGCCGCCGCAGCTCGCGGTGCCGGCGGGGCGCTCGCTCTGCCTCCGCCGCCTGGTGCAGGACGGGCTCCGCAGCGCGGCCCCCGCCCCCTGGGGATGGAAGGAAAGCAGAGAGCCGCTCCGCCGGGCCTCAGGTGAGGCGGGATGCGGGGATGAGGGCCGGATCCTGGCCCCGGCACGCTCAGGGGTCTCGTCCCTCGGTTCAGTCGCGGTGTGTCTGTGTAAAGCAGCGTCGCTGGCACCGTGTCCGCCCCGGAACTCTCGGTGGGCTGAGGAGCTGAGCGGGGTTACCCCGGCATGGGCAGCGCTTCCCCAGGCGCTGGGAGCTGCGGTTTGGGGTGGGACAGGAGGGTGTCCTGAACGGGTCCAGCAGGTTCAGGCCCTCAGACCCCCGACCCCCCCGGGGCTGCACACAGGTGTCAGAGGAAGGAAAGGGTCCTTTAACTCGAACTCTGAGGGGACAAGGTTTCATTGCTTCATGCTGTCCACACCACAGAATGGTTCGGGTTGGGAAGGACTTCAAAGCTTATCCAGTTCCACTCCCTGCCATGGGCAGGGATCCCTTCCACTCTCCCAGGTTGTTCCAAGCCCCATCCAGCCTGGCCTGGAACACTGCCAGGGCTGGGGCAGCCACAGCTTCTGTGGGCAGCCTGTGCCAGGGCCTCACCACCCTCACAGGGATGAATTTCTTCCCAGTATCCCATCCAGCCCTGCCCTCTGCCAGTTTCCCCATGTCCTGTCTAAGCCATTCCCCCTTGTCCTGTCTCTCCATCCCTTGTCCAAAGTCCCTGCCAAGCTCTCTCAGAGTCTCTTTAGGCCCTGGAAGGGGCTCTAAGCTCTTTCTGGAGGCTTCTCTTCTCCAGGCTGGACAGCCTCCACTCTCCCAGCGTGTCCCCATGTCAGAGGAGCCCCAGCCCTCTGATCTGACACCTTCGTCACATCCCTCCAGAGAAGCCCCTGTCTCTCTCCCTGTCACTTGGAAATGCTGCCTCAGTGGTGGCAGCTCTGCTATCCCATGTTTTGTGAGAGTTCAGAGGAGGAAAAGAGATATCTGCCATCAGCTACCCAGGCAGGTTGTACACCTGCTTTAACATGTCTCCATACAATGTCCACAAAATCCTTGTCTGCATTTGAAAAAAAAAAAAAAAAGGTGACAAATTCACCATTTGGCTTTGTTACTCATTCCAGAAGCTAATTCTGTCTCTGGCAACAATTAGGCTTTGAATTACTTGACTTTTCGTGCCCTAGTCCTTGCCATGCTTCTCTCTGCTGGACTGAAAGGACCATTAGCAACCAGCCTTTTTTTCCTTTAAAATGTAGTTCTGTCCAGTAATCAACTCGCTTTTTTTTTCTTTTTTTTTTTTCTTTTTTTTTTTTTGGTGGCTCTGTCATGCTTACCTTCACTTAATCTTTTTCCATCCAGCCATTTTCATTAATTGGTACATGGGGAACCCAGTCAAGACATTCCATATCCTTTGCTTCCTCCTCTGCTCACATGCATTTTTCTCCGTTCTGTACTTGGCTAAATAAGCTGATGGCACAAAACTGCCTTTTATGAGCACAAACAAATAATAGATGTATTAAAAATAGCCGTTGCTGTGGCTTTGCTGAGGGAGTCATTAGCTGGTTAGTGTTTGTACAGTGCTTTGAAGATCAAGGTTTTCTGGTGTGTGGATGCAGATATGAAAATGCACTTGCAATATTAAACACCCTTTTGATCTTGATTCCTTGTCTCTTGCCCTGCTGCTGGCTAATACTAAGGGCAGTTACAAATAAGTGATAAATCAACCACCAAAGTAACTCAGGAATTCAAGGCACAGCTCATTTCACAGTTTCCCCATCCCCTTTTAAACTAGCTATGAAACAAGACCCATGACTTTTCATGTTTTTCAATGTAGAGAATTTTTCTGTATTTGTCCAACAGAAGCACACACCCCTGCATGGCGAATTTACACCAATTAACATCAGACATTTGCTTTTACTTCTAATCTGTGGAGTGCCATAAGCAGCCCTCACTCCTCCAGGATTTCCCAGACCGTGGGACAGAGCAGCTGAGAGCCAGACCAGGTATTAGTTGGCTTTGAGAGGTGCTGGGTCAGTAGGAGCTGGTGAGGCTCTAAGCTCTTTGGCAGGATTAAAATTCCCTGTCCTACTTAGGGAAGCACAGTTGATGCAGAAATCACTTGCCTGGTGTGCTGTGTGGAATCTCTGAACAAACCACAAGTCCCCCCCTTCCCAATTTCACCTCCAGTGGGAGTTGGTGTTATGAGAACATTATCAGCATTGATCTCAGCTTCAAAGTCAAATTTTGGGACTTAAAAGTGTTACTTTGAAGAGAAGGAAAGAAATGGCTGGTTCATTTGAAGGTTAAACTGATGTACCCAGAAACAACTCTAAGCTTCAAGCTTTCCAAACACCTTAGTTCAGGCTTAATTTTTCATCTCCTCTCTTCCTCTTATCCCTAGGCTTTCAAGGACATGCTGTGCATGTTTAAACATCACTAGATGATAATACAAGCAAAGCCATTCTTGAAATTGCTCCTGCCTGTGGTTCCCTTCCAACATCACTCTGTGCAATGATACCTTCTGTCTCGTTGAAAGCTTATAATGAATTGCAGCCCTGCATTGTTTCTGAATTCGTGCTATGCTGACTATTTTTCTTTTCAGAAAGATCAAGCAAATTGTTTCTCTGCAATTGGGCTTTTTGCAAGTTACAGTTAAAGGTGTGCAGAGGAAACCTTGCTGAGCAAGATGTATTAACTACATTTACTGTCAAGAAGAAGACCCATGGTGAGGGACACATGGGGACTTCTTTCCTCTCTTCAAGTTAACAGGTCCCTGAAAGTCACTATTTGCATAAATGAGCTGAAGTGATTTTGCAGAGAGATTTGTGTATTTACCATTATGAGACTAAAATATGAGGGTTGATCCAGAAAGGAGTTTTAAAAGCATCAATTTAACCTGTAGCTTATTGCACAGGGTGAATTTCCCCCAGACTCCACAAACGGGTGTCTTTCTCTAGAAGAAAGAGCCTTACACCATTACTGGCCGCAGAATTTGGCCACAGTGTTTAAAAAAAAAAAACATACTTAACTCCAGGCCATATGTTTGCAAAAATAACTTCTCAAGTGAGAGAACAATGTAAATGTCTCCTGATCATTTTGCTGATTCTGCAGACAGTCCCAGTGTCTTTTTTGCTGCTCACAGCTTTCCCAGACAGCCTCAAATAGAAAGGAACAAGAGTCTGGGTGTACTTCACAGCTGCCTTTCAAATCCCACTGGATGGGGCTGTCATGAAACCGTGAGTATCCTCACGTGAGCAGAGCCTGAAGAGGCAAACCTTTCCTTATCTGCCTGGTTTCTGACCACATCACCTCTGGTTTGTTCTCTCTGAGGCAAGAGGCATCATTTCCTCCTTTGCAGTTCCTTATTTGTATTGCAAGATTCCCTAAAGACCCAATGGTGACAGCTCAGAGCTCCCCATGTTGGACAAAGAGCCCAAAGGGTCATGGACAGCAGAGAATCAGAGAATGGTTTGGGTTGGAAGGGACCTTAAAAATTGTCACATTCCAAACCCCTGCCATGGGCAGGGACACCTTCCACTATCCCAGGTTGCTCCAAGCCCCATCCAGCCTGGCCTGGAACACTTCCAGGGATCCAAGGGCAGCCACAGCTTCTGTGGGCAACCTGTGCCAGGGCCTCACCACCCCCATAGGGAAGAATTTCTCCCTAAAATCTAACCTAACCCGGCCCTCTGGCAGTGGGAAGCCCTTCCCCCTGTGCTGTCCCTCCATGCCCTTATCCAAAGTCCCTCTTCAGCTCTTTTGGAGCCCTTTCAGGTACTGAAAGCCTCAATAAGGTCACCCCAGAGCCTGAGGGCTTTAGGATTTAGGGAAAGATGCAGGGCAAGAGTGGTGGCAAAAAAATGCTTGGAGTCGAAGTGGTTGCTTGAGATCCCCAAGCAGATCAGCCGCAGGCTTTGAGGAACACAACCCAGTTCTCCTCTTCCCCATGCCAATTCCATGTGCTTCTCCTTCTCTACTCCATCATCCTCCGTGTACCTCCCCAGCCCACCTGAGGTGAGAGAAAGGGGAGATTTTTCTCCGTGAGCAGAGGTTGTTGCCAATCCTGTCGTCTCATCTCTTCGAGGAGGTTCTGCCCTGTGTTGTTATCAGGATTGAGAGATTAAAGGAAAAACAACAGGCAGCTTTGGTCTGTCATGCAGTTTACCTGTGAGCCTGTGAATGTGTGAAAAAGGGAAAAAAGGACTCACACAGGGAGGATTGTTTAATGCCAAGTGAGACTTTTAAGTGAAAAATTAATTACAAGTTGATCATTCCAAATTAGCTGTTTTCATCCTTCCAATACACTGGTTTTTTTAAACAAGGATGTGTCATTTTGGCTTAGATTATACCTTAGCAAGAACCTTTAAAAAGTCATGGCCAGGAGGACTTCTCTGCTGTCATTTGGAGAAAATTACTTTGTGTGTTATGGGCCCAGTTCTCCTTTCAGACAAGTCATACTGGTGCAAAACCAGCATAAACATGAAGAAGCTGGACCCATACATGGGGAAAAGAAAATCTGTGGTGTTTGAAGTTCCTTTAATTGTCCTCTGAAGTGGCCCCATGAAAGTCACTGGAGCAAAGCCAGTTCTTGCCTAATCTGCCTCGTGCACACCAGGAATGAAGGATGGGCTCAAGGTCGAAAGGACTCACTGACAATATGAAATTATTGAGCGTAAAGATGCCTCAAGTTGGCAGCTCAGTTTTAAGAGCTTTTCCCCCCTCTGTTTGAACACTGGGGAGATTCCAGCTTGGACCAAGATTTGAAATCCAGTTCCAGCATATTTCAGAGCATCACCAGATATTAAAAGGATTTCATTTGGCAATGAGCAAGGCAGCTTTTTTAATGCCAGTTGATTTCATTGATGGGAGGCAGAAGAAGAAACAATTGATACTTTCCAAAACCATGACACAAAGATGGCATTAAGGATGGAGGAGAAAGCTGCCAGAGCAGTCTGCATGTTCCAAACCAATTTTTATGGATATATCCATGCTCTGGTCCACTTGGGACACCAGGAATCAGGGGACAATTAACAGTTGCCCACATGGTGTATAAAAATGAAAGCCCCCAGCTCGGTACATTCATTCTAACTAAAGGCAGAATTTTTTTTTTCTTTTTTTTTTTCAAGAAAGGAGCTTTCAGGGCACTCATCATTTTTGTTTGCAGATAGCAAGGGGACGTAGTTATTCCTCTGAGCCCGCACTCAAACATTTCCTGGAAACATTTATTTAGCAGTAGCACTGTCAATGCATTGATGCCTGTTTCAAAGGGAGGGAAAGAGAAGACAGCTGAAATTGCAGCTGGTTGTTGCAGGTATTTGCTCCCTAAGGATCACCTAAGACTGCTCAGTCTCAGTGACAAAACAACACTAACAGAACTCCATATAAATGCAAATAGCACATGGCCACGGTGTTCTGCATCACTTAAGACGAGCTGAGACCCGTTTTTACAAAGTACTGACCATGTTTTTGCCTTCCCCTTTGGCAGCTAGAGATACACAGCAATATCCATTGCTCTTCTTTTTCAACTCCCACCTCTTCAGCAGGGTCTGGGGATGATAAACCACCACAACTAAATTCTGCTGCTCTTTTCAGTAGAGCTGTGGCCACGTGTACCAACAGATCTTTCTTGGGAGTAGTGACAATTCGGATGGACAAAGTCTGCTGGACTTCCAGATGCCAGTTTGACTGCAGTGGTAAGGATAGGAAAATTAAATCATTATTTGTAGAGGGCACAGGGCACTTTTTGGAATAAATCTGTGTTGGTATTTCCAGGAAACTGTTTTCCTGCCCTTCCTGTTCAAACCAGGACTTGATCCCCGAAGAGTCTTTGGAACTGGAGTTCTACCCTGTGTGTCAGGACTCAGCTGTGATGAAACCCACACCAGTTTCTTGAGCAGCTGGTAAGATATTGTGTGTTTATCCCTGCCCCTGGATCTGGAGGCTGGAAGTGACCAGGCAGATGCACTGACAGGGAATTGTCTTGATGGCTGGTGGTCAGGACAATACTGAGCTCATGATGTGGTGTCAGAAATCTCTTCTGAGACTGTCTGTGATGGTTTTTCAATGGCTTTTGACATCAGCAGGACCCACAGTGTAGCACACACAAGAAATCTGCACTACTGGGCACTTTTACAAGGCAGCTTTCTTGCAAATGATAAAATTCTGGCTCTTTCAGTACATCTGCACCTGTGAAGTTTCCCAGATGGTCTTTTAAGGAGATAAAGAGTTCATGAAAAGTAGCATGAAAAACTCAAAAATCTCTACTACCTCCTGGTGGCAGGGATTTGCTGTCTGTGTACACAGGAAAAATGCTGATGGGCTGGGGCCTGATCATCTCACATCACTGCAAAGGTTTTGGTGTCTTCAGATCTGTTCTGTAGTTCCCCAAAGCTCCCAGTGACACATAAGGTATTATCCTCAGCTTCTCCTTCCCACACTTCTCCCTGCCTACATCAGATCAATTCCTTTAGGCTGCTCCACACCTCTGGTCAGTTAAGCCAAGATGAAACATCTTCCCTTCTGCCTCCTTCCTGTTGGAGTATCTTGTGCTGTTGGAGAAAGTCATCTCTCCACACCCACTCTCAAAACACAGAGATCGAAACAAGTGAGTGACTTGGCCCCAGCAATAAAATGAGTCCTGCCCTTCACAGGTCCTTCAGATCAGTGTGCTGTAGAAGGATGGAGGTTCAGCTCCTTCTGATGTCCAAGGCTGAATCAGAGCACATCCAAAATTGCTCTGAAGTTTTGTGTGAATTAAGCCCTCAGTGTCACCACTAAATACCTGTGTGACTTGGCTTGCGAGGAAACATCATCCTGGTGCTTCTGAAGGCTGGGATGTCTCATCCTGAGTCACTTCCAGGAGGCAGAAGAGCAGGCTCTTGCTGTATCCCAAGGCTGGATTTGCTGATTGCCTGTTCTGAATTATCCAAATTGTACCTGGAATGGGATAGGGCAGCACAGCTCAACAGAGGCCATGGGCAAGCGCTCAGATTGGTCTGTGTGTGTGTGCATAGCTGCTTTCAAAACGTGCTGGTCAGTCAGGAAGATAAATATGTGGAGAAAGAGAGGCTCCCAGGCTGGGGATGGTACCTTTAGCTGTGCTCTGCTTTCCCTGTCAGCCTCAGGAGGATGGTACATCACCCTTTGGAGCAGTACAGCTGCAAGCTGAGCCTTTTTGCTCTTGGGAATGAGGTTTTTATGGCGTGAGCTGTCTGTGGAGGTGAGGTCGATTTTTATCCTTTGCTTTCCATCTGTTTGCTGTGCTGGGCTAAGTCAAGCAGATCTCAATCAGCCCTCACGGCCCGGCCCCAGCCTGCTGGCTCTGTCACACTGCCAAGCAGCAGTGACATCCCTGACCCCTCTGCAGAAGGACCTCATCAATTCAGATTGCCTGGATGTGCTCCGGTCGGGTCTGTCACGTTTTTGCACCTTTGCCGTGTGACAGATCTGGCTGGAGCCCTGCACGCCCTCCTCCTCTTTGGGCTCAGACCTCGTGCCAGGTTTGCAGCCCAGCAAACTCTCTTCTGCCTCACAAATGAACATGTAGGACTTGTGGCCTGCTGCTGGTGCTCCATGTGTAGCACTGCAGCAGCACTGCACCATTCCCAAGGTCCTTGCCAAAGGAGCCCGGTCCCCTTCCCCCAGAGAACACCAGGAACCTGACCCGGTGTCCTTTTCCAGGTCTCATCACATACTGCAGCCCCACTGCCCAGAGTATTCACTCCTGAATCTCATATGCCTCCAGTCTGAGATGTCTCATGACAGGACATTAAAAACAAAACTGGAAGAGTCTGACCAGTACCCTAAAAAAAAAATGTCGTGAGTTTTTTCCATAATCTTTGCTGCAAAGCATATTTGGAGACTTTATTCTTCTGCCTCTGCAGCTACTTCATAGCCACGGGAGAAAAGCCCCATCAACTGACCTTTTCTGTAAAGGATCAGTGGGTAAAGTCTGCGTTTTAGAATCTGGTTTCTCTCTGGAAACTCCTTGGGTGAGACACTTAACGTAGGGAAAGAAATCTGGTGTCCCACTCCCTCTGCTGGTACAACTTCTCAGCCATTCCCGCGTACCAAAGGCAAAGCTGTTCCAGTGCTGTTCTCCAGCACCTGAGCTGGCCCTGCTCTTTGGAGATCCGTCAGTGTGTCCAAGGAGAAAGCTTGGGAGGCACAACAGATCTCTTTTGCAAACAGTTTTCTAATGAAATCCAGGTTGTTCCCAGCGTATTTTATGGCTGTCTCTGAAATTTCTGTGTGAGCACTGCTGTCTGTAGATTTATTTCTGTGTCCACAGAGACACCTGCTGCCACACAAACTTTTCTACTGCTATTTTTTCCTGCTTCCGTAAGTGTTCCAAAACTCACATGGATCTCCTAATCTCTTCCTTCAAGATCTCCTAGTCTACTGCTTGGTTCTTTTCTGTGCTTCAGCCCTCAGATGTAGGATCCCAGCGTAGATATCTCATTTTCTCCTTCTTACTGATATTTTATTTAGAGAGCTTTCCAGACTGCCAACAAGCCCTGGGCAACCTTTCCATCTGATGTTCTTTTTTATAACAAAGCTCCTTATCCCGTGTTTGCCAAATGCCACACATCTCTTGAAAATTGGATGTGACTACAGGGCCAGGAGGAAAATGGCAACGTGGTTCTTCCTTTAGTGATCACACACATTACACCACAGTCATTTAAATGTGGTCTTTGGTCTTCACAATGATCAGAGTTTGGCTTGTGTTTCTAACAGGGCTTGTCAAATTCCAGCACAGACCAACCTATTCTGCAGCCAGAATGAGCTGTCATGTTGAAATACTGATCCAGAAAACATCCAAACTGATTGCTATTCATCACATAAATTATGAAATCTTTCATCAAGAACAGAGCCAGCTGTTAATGTTTTTAGCTAAATATATTACTTTTAAATTGTAACACTTCTTGCTGTTTTCCGCAGTAATGCAACTTACCATGAACAATGTTTTCAGTGTCTGGAGGTGATTAATTTTCTGCTTCTCCCTCTTGCCATATGGGAATCTTTATCTTTACAGAAAAACTCCAGAATTTTTCTTTACTCAGGAAGAAAAAAATGTTCAATTCATAGCCAACCCTGCTGGCAGCATCATTTTTCAATGACAGAAATGGTACTTAGGGTGGCACTGAGATCTACGTGAAAGAGTACCACAAGAGCACTGGTTCTGTAGAAGGGTTTTTTTTATTTTAAATTCTATTTTTTTAATATGATACTTGGCAGAAGTCATGCTCTAGGGCAGGAAACCTTCTCCTGTGACATCCAGGGCAGTGCTGGGATTCTATTTCAAGTGTAACATGAAAGTGACACGTTTGCTTGCATAACCTCTGAAAGAAATGGATTTAACTGAACTCAGGACTGTGACTATTGAAATTTGGAGAAGCAATAACCATTTTTTTGTTTCCTATCACTTGTTGTGAAGAATAACTGGCTTTCCAGTCATTTTCCTTTGGTTTTAATAAATGACTTCCCTGTGAGCTATTCGACTGTGGTATAAATCAAATGTTTCCATTTCAAGAAGATGTCACGAGTATCTGAAACGTCTGTTGATACTCTCAATTTATTATATCCAGAAAAGGGACTGCTAAGGTTAAGGTTATAAGGCCAAACACTAAAATGTTCAGAAGCACCAGACTTCAGGCTGCCTGTGCTGTCAGGACTGTGCTGGGTGGGCTTTTACCAGCCCTGAGAAGCCCCACCTGCCCTGTGCAGCTGCCCACTTCCAAAAGCTGTGTTATTTATGTTAAAGTCGTGTTATGTTAAAGGTGTTTATGCCCAGTTTAAAGGATGGCTCTTCCTCCTCATCCCCTTCCTCCCCCTTGTCTTGGACACGGAGCCATCCCCAGCCTTCCTTCCACACACATCCCCTCTCACATCTCCAAAGCTTAAAAAGTAGCACAGCCTCAAAGCTGGCTTTTACTTATCCTCCCAAATCCAAGCCCACATTCCATGAAATTACTGTACACTGTTTTTCCTGCCAGTCTCTTACCTCCTGGAGCTGCTGGCACAGTGGGGACAACACACCAAGTCATTATTTTTCCATGCTCTGTGTGAGAGCTGAGCCCCTGTTTCCCACACAGCACCAAACCTCTGCACTGAACTGAACATGAATTATTCCCCGTGGGACTTTTCTGGGATGCTTATCACAGGAGAAACTGGGAGTTTTGCAAACAAAGTCCCTTTTCAGACTTCATAACTTGCAACTAGCATGAAAAGCCCTCATTTTACACACAGGCAAGTAGGTGCAGAGACAAAGGTACCAATTTTCCAGATATTTAACTGTGGTTTAGCACTTTCTGTGTTCAAGGCACAGCTCTCAGTGTTTTCAGGAGTAGCTGGGAGAACTCAAGACATCCCCAAATCAAGCCTAGAGTGGACCTCACAACACAAATCACTGATGATCGCTGACCTCATGAGATAAGAAACTTGCTTATCACCCCTCCGCCTGTTTTGGTTGCCTTGCCATGGGATGCTTGACAATGGAACACTGACAAAGGCTTTGCTTTCTTGGAGCGAGAATCTCTCTCCTTAACAGAGCCTGAGAGACTGAAACCTCTGGGACAGCACCACTCAGTGAGACACAGGAGGGAAACCAGACCAAAATTGTGCAGGGCAGACAAAGACACATCGTGTCTGTGTTTTAAAAAAAAAGAAACCAAAACCAAACACAAATACAAGCAACCACTTTGAAAAGCAGCCTCAAAATGCTACTTAAGAGATTACAAAAACCATCAAAACAAACCCAGAGGAATCTGTAATACACGGAATTATTATGGAAGCTGAGGGAACACTCGTGGCTTTCAAGCACTTGTAATTCCTTTTCAGTGTCAGCAGTAATCGATGCCAGTTGTGTACCAAAGGGCTGGGCTGTCCCTCCTCCTGTGCCATCTCCACTCTGAACCCCTCCACCTTCCTCTGCTCCCCTCTGGATCTGCTTCTTGTCTTTCCAGGACACGGGCTGCTGTTCCTGTGCTTTTCCAGCACTGAGCCAGAGAATCCAGCTTTTTGCTGACTTGATCACAAGTTGGGCTCCTCACCTTGTACCTGAAAGGATTTCTCTTCCTGCAAGCCTTGTGCAAGTCAGTTCCAAGGAGAACTTGTCAGAAGGGGTGAGAGGAATTATCACACCTTCCTTTAGCTGTTCCAAACATCCTTGTTAAGTCTAAACTGAATCTTTGCATTCCTGCTGCAATTAATGGAGAACGATAACCAGTTCCATAGGATGCTTCATCCCGTCCTAATCCAAATGCCTCAGACAGGCGACAAGATGTTTTTCCATGATTCCTACTACATCTAAAAGGACTTTTCTCCCCTGATTTTTCTGTAGGCATGTCTATAAACGAGGTCTTAAAACAATAAGTTCCTCACATTGAAATGCATATTGTGAAAAGAAATTTATTTTGCTGCTTTAAAACGTCTCACTTGACCACCTGATAGTGCCCCTTTGTCTCTTCATTCTGAGAAACAGTGCTGAACTGCTCCCTTAAATCTTCTCCATGCTCCTGCCACTTTCACATGACTCCATCATATTCTCTCCCTCTTAATCTCTGTTCCAGGCTGAAGGGTCTTATTTACTTCCTTTTTTCCTCTTACAGAAGTTGTTCCGTATCTTTGGCCATCTCTGATGTCCTTCACTGTGCCTTTCTCCAGTTTGTTTTATCTGAGATGTCCTTTCTGAGCTGGGGGAGCAGCACTGCACACAACCTCATGCAGACACACTGTGGACGTGCAGAAAAAGCCAAGTGATGGTTTCTGATTTGTTATCTGCCCTTACTGATAACCCTCCCCTGCTGTTTTCATTTTTGAGCACCTCTGGAAGTATTGCCACAGCTTTTAAGATTTCTGGATTGTAGCAGCCAACTTAGAGCTTCTCTTTATGAATGCTTTGTAGGAATATATTCCTCTGTATGTACCACCTTTGAATGTCATCTTGCATTTTACCATTTCATTAGGATCTGAAGATCCTTTACTTAGCATTTTCTCTGCATTTTTAACCACCCTGAGGAGAAGAATCTTTGATGACACCCTTAATAGATGCCTGTCATTCAGTATCATGTCCTAACTGGTACTTCAAAGAAGATTAAACAAAAAATAATTTCAAAAGTCTTAGAAAGCATCACAATAATTTCCACGATTTGTGGCTCATGGGAAATGTCTGGCTGCCAGTGTGACTTCAGGCCAAATTTCAACTCCTCTCGCCTCAGGCTTCCTCAGCTGTGGAACAAAAGATGCATTTATAGTGCATGGCAGAGGCCAGAGAACTTTGTCCAGCTGTTTCCAGGTTCAGCCTCACGGGCTGCCAGAGCTCGTGCGTGTCCTCAGGATGATCTCCTGTCTCCCTGAGATTTCTCCTGATGGAGGATACCAAAGTGACACTTATTATCTCCAGGGAAAAATAAAAAAATCAACCTTATATTCCCATACTGAATCCGAAGCACAGCACTGTACCAGGGACTAAGAAGAAATTAACTCTCCCAGCCAAAACCAGGACATAAACCTAAGTTTATAGACTCCCTTAAAAGTTTATTCTCCTTTGTAAGTACCTTGTGGGCCTGCAGAGGATGATTTATATCCGTTATAGGTTTTCATTTCAGATCTAATTACCCACTCCAGCAGCCTGGGCAGCAGAGGGTGAGGTTACATGACCAGGGGATGTGAAGGAAGGATAAACCACTGGATCTCCAGGCCAGATCCAGCAAGGATCCTCGTCAAAAGTCCCTCTTCAGCCCTCCCATAGCCCCTTCAGGTACTGAAAGGCTGTTTTTCCTTGCTTCCTTGGCTATTTCCCTAATATTTCCAAGCTACACTGCACAGTTTGACAAAACCAGTCCTTCTAAGCCTTTGTTTCAAGATTCACTTGCACTAAAGGAGATTTGGGAGCAATTAGAGTGGCTTTTACAAACCAGTCATTTTTCTATTTGCAGTTCAGCTGCTGATAGTAAATATGACAAAGGGGCACTAAACCTTTAAGTAGCTCAAAGTATTGCTGTGCTCAGAGCAAGGCAAACTGAAAGGGAAGCCAGAATACTTATGCAGACCACGTTATCAGGAACATTTAAGGAGACTGCATTTATAAAGAAAAATTCTTACAGTCAGTTATTAGCCAATAAGTGGAGCAGTTCATTGGCAGAGACACAGAAATACACAGCAGGCTACTGGAGCTCTTAGGGAAAATACAATTAACTTGGTAACAAAATTAAATATAGTAGATCTATAATAAGTGTGAGCAGCTTATAGTAAACCCAAAGGGAGTATTAAGAATTCAACCCATCAGTCATCACAGCATGTAACCACCCCTGGACAACATTTCTAAGAACCTGTTTGCAATTTTATGTCTGTTCCAGTTACTATATGAATAAAGCTGATCCTTGATTGATTTTTGCTGCTATGACTCCTTGAATTTCAGTTCTTCACACTAGTGATCTAATTTCACATTTGGATATCCTTGGTCTTTGCACACATATGAACTGTTGCAGTGTTGTTGCAAACCCTTTGGGCTATTTCTACCTCTGCCAAATAAACATTGACGAGGTTTTCACCAAAATGTGACTCGCTTTCTCCATCTGAAAAATCTGGATAATGGTATGACTTCTAATTATAAACAACTGGAGACCAAAGGCTGCATAATGGAAATGTGTTGGTAGTGCTGCAGCCACCTCTCCTTTTGCCTCACCTAAATTAATTGTGAGTAATGCCACAAACTTGGTGAAGTTTTTATGGTAAAATCCCAGCAGGAGAGAAAGATGCATCTCCAATCATTCTAAAGAAAAAATATATCCATAATATGATTGCAGCTTACAGAAATCATTCCCGTGAAAAAAATTGCTGCCTGCTCTCTCCTGCCATGGTAATCCAGTTTGGGCTCCGCAGCGGTGATTTGAAATTGCAACACGTTCACTCAGCAGCCCGTCATTCTCCGTGGATTCCCTTCGCCATCACAGGACAGAGAAACTCACCTTGTCTGGGCCCTGTAAGGAGGCCCCACACCTTCAACCATGAAAATGCAGTTCCCTGCTTTATCTGCCCTCATAACCACGGATCAGTTGGTTTCTCTCACCCTGGATGAAGCTCAGCACTGACAGAGTTCTGGTACCTGAGTCCTCTGCTGCTCCTGCCAGCTCAACCCTTCACAATCCCAGCTGAACTGAATTTTTCCATATGTTCCCCTGGAAAAGATAATACTCTGTTCCTTCTGTTCGAGACTGCTTTATCCCAGGGAGTCAGAAGTGTCTGTAAGTGGAAATCTCAAGTTCCAAAAGACACTGAGGCTCTGTGACCATTCCTAAGTTCGCCTTGTACTTCCAGAGCCCTCCAGGGATGTGCAGCCCCAGCCTGTGCTGGTTCCTTTGCCCCGAAGAAACATGGAGAACCTGCAGTTCCAGGAATTCATACAAGGGTGAGGAGATCTGTTACAACCCAGAGCCTGGAAAACTGCAGAAGCACATGAGAGGTCAAGTACTGGCCGAGGCCAACCCTGCCTTCTTTATCCCTGGCAGCTTCCCAGCTCCTCCTCGCTATGCCCAGGGGCTGGAAAGGGTCTGATGCTACCCAGGGTCTGCTGAGAGTGGTCTTGGAGAGAAGGTTTGGGCTTCTTTTCATATCTGTCTCCATTCATAAATCAGGGAAAGTGCTACGGCGAAATTCCCACAGTTGGGAGCATTTTAAACTGCAGTCTCCAGCCAAGGCAATCCCAGAGAGAGCTGGGATTAGTCACTCAGCAGGCAGGGTAACCTGTGAGAGCTGCGTGATGAGGATCTGAGGAGCTGGAGTCAAAGTTTTTGCTGGAGATATTTTGATCCCAGAACTGTGTTTCCTTTGGAAATACCGATCAAAGGCTCTCCTCCCGCAGTTTCCTCTCTAGGTCTGCTCAGCAATCACCCAGAAAACAAGAAAGAGAAAGAAAATTGCCACAGCCCACTAATCGTTGGTTTTCCAAAGCATTACTCAGGGGAAAACCTGCACCAATCGCTCTCTAGGGTGAAAAAAAATTGTTTCCATGCCCTGTGCATTTGGAAAACACACATATTGACTGAGCTCTCAGAGACCAGGGACTGTCTGTGCTCCAAACCAGGGCCCACAGGGACCCTCCAAAAATCCCTCTCAGCACCAGGAGTGTGGCAGAGACCGGTGGTGAGAGCTGTAGGGAGAGGCATGGCCTTGAATAAAGTGTATTTTACAATCCACAGGACATGGCACCAGCTCAGGTAATGCAGAGCATCCTCCAGGACAGCCCAGAGTAGCCCTTACTCATCTGAATTGTCCTGTCGACCACTCCCAGGACTCGAGCAGACCCTTTTCTCTCCCCCTTTACACTGCTCAGGGTGGCATGAGCTTGCTTCCCTTAGCAGAACCAAACCCTGTCTTCCTTTTTTTACCCCTTTTCCCCCTGCCTTTACCACCAGCACTCAACCCAAGGTTTGGCAGTAGATCAAGGAGAGCACCTACAAGCTCTCAGGTTGGCTGGTGGCTGATTTCTTAGCCACATAATTCCCTAATCCAAATGCACAGCGGTGGAGGGTCCATGAGGGTGCTTCAACAGACACTCATTAGCTGCCAGTGCTGGAGATGCTCCACCATTCCTGGCAGAAACCATATCCTGGAAGCTGTGCAGGTGATATGAGGGTGGCAAAGATGCTCCCAGGGTGGATCCTCCTCTCTGCAAAGGTGTTTCGCAAATACAGCTAAATAAAGTCATGAAACATTGCTGCTTAATGTCTTTGGAGCAAGGCTGTGCTGCTGCTCAGAGCGAGTGATGACTCTCCTGGCACTTGGCAGGTTTTTAAGAGCAGCAAAAAAATCCTGTTGCCTTCTGAGCAGGCACAGTCATATCTATTTTTAAAAAGTAACATGCATCCTCTCAGGGAAATGTTCAGCTGTCAGAGCAGAGCAGGTCACAGCAGCATTTGATCTGTGGACTCTAGAGCTACTGGTGGGCATCATGTCCTTTATGGGCAGTTATGTGCCTCTTTTTGTCTGTCTCCAGCAAATTATTTCATTTGCAGCCATTACTGTTTTTGAAAGGACTCTGTGCTTTTAAATAGACCATTAAAATAATGGTTTTGTCTCCAGCCTCGCCAGGAGCCACCCCAAATTGACAGCTGGGCTGCAAGGACAGTGTGAACAGGCTTTGTGGCCGTGACAGCATTTGGTGACATCCTGCTGCCATGTCCCCATCCCAAATGAGAGCTTCTCCAGGAGAGCAACAGAGCCCCTCTGACTGAGACGAGCTGCTCCTGGCTCCTCAGCAGCACCTTCTGATCCGTGCTCAGATCCAGGTGTTTTCTGTGCCCTGAAACACAAACAGGCCAGATCCAGCACTCACAGCCCCAGTGACACCAAAGCTCTCCAGGCCCATGGCTGAAGCTCTCCTGTGCTAGCACATAAAACCCAGGCTGGACCAGCACCTTTATTTTTTCCTGGGACCTCTCCCCTCTCTTACATCTGGTCCTACAGATCATCTCAAGCATCTCTAAAGCAGAAACCATCTTTTTTTTTTGCCCAGAAAAGTTGTGACTGACCCACCCCTGGAAGTGTTCCAGGCCAGGTTGGGCAGGGCTTGAAGCAACTTCGTCTAGTGGAAGGTGTCCCTGTCCATGGCACGGGGTGGAACCGGATGATCTCTAAGGTCCTTTCCAACCCAAACCACTCTGTGGTTTGTGATTTTATGACACCATGTCACCACCCAGAGCTGTTTCATGAAGGGAACCCACCAGGCCACCACCTCCCCTCTGCCTCGACACCACCGTGGATCCCAAATCTGCTGCATCTGCAGTGGAGTGAGGGATGGTGGATGAGCCAGGAGGAGAAGCAAGAGGCAGATCAGCCCTCCCTGCTCTGTGTGTGAGACTTGGCAAGTCTGTGACTTGCACTTCCAACAGGCTGCTGAAAGAAAAGGGCCTCATTTGCCTTGAAGCGGTGGGAGTTTGGGTTATGTACAGCCTCTCTCTTCGCCTTGAAAAGCATCTGTTAATAGAGAGGAGTTGGAGGGGAGCAGCAGACAAAGAGACATCACAGGCACGATCCTCCCCATCAGTGGCACTGCCGCTTGCCAGGAGGGTTTCTCATGCAGCCTACGCCTGTGATGTGCTATTATGTTCCAGGAAAAGAAGGGAAAATGTCAACTTTAGAAGATCTTGGCTATTTCCAGAGGGATAATGCTATTACAGCGCCGAGATGACATGCAGGAGAGGCTGCTGCCTGTTCCCAAGAAGCAATTCGGGGGCCAGCTCTTGAGGAGTCACCTGAGTAAAAATAAAACCAATCCCAGAATAAGGCAGAAGCTCCCCATTTAGCTCCTTTTATCCACCAGGACTGCCCAGATCTCATCCAGAAGTGCCAGTTGTTGACAGAGCACACAGGTGAAGGGCTCTGACCTTGTGTGACATTTCCCACCCTCTGGCATCCCAAAGGCCACGTGTCCCAGGGCAGCCACCAGATCTGTTGTCCTGCCTGTAACTCATTTTCCTGTTGCAGCTGCAGCAGCAGAAGAAACTCAGACCTCGTTTCCTGCATCCCAGGTTGCTCCTCAGCAAATGAATCATCACTCCCCCTCCAAAGGATCTTAAAACAAATCCACTAAACCATTTGCTCTGTGGTCCTTCGTGAGATGCTCCAGGTATCCACTTCAGCATCCAATTTCTCAGGACAACAGCACGACAACAACTCCCTTCTTATTGGGGATATTATTTTAAAGGACAGAATAATCGAACATCACACACAGGTTTTCCTTCAGCTCTGGCAAAGAAAATCCCTTTAATCTGAAATATGATACATCCTGATCGGGTGCAGGGGGGGAAAAAAAGAACCAGATCAGAGAGATTTTGCTTTCATGTGGCTACAAGATAAATCATCATCCAGGGCAAGTAATGGGTAGTAATTGTAACTCCCCTCTGCGTTTTACAGCACATCAGAGACCTGTGAGGGCTGAGATGGCTCGATAGCTACTGAGCCTCCCAGGCTCCAATTACCCTTCTCCCCGCTCTCAGTATCAAAGGCAAAAAATTGCTTTCTTCATGCTAAATGATCTGCAGGGTGGAAGAAAATGGGCAAAAGGACTTGGAGAAATGATCGTGGGCTCGGCTGTGCCCAGGTCTCATCTGTTTCTTCAGCTCCTGACAGGGGAGGAAGCGCAGTCGGAAGGTGTGGGACTGAAGGTGCTGCTTCTTGTGCCTCACCCACCCTGTGATGAGCTGGCTATTTGCTTTAGGAAAAAATAAAATTAATCTGTGCTCAATTTGGTCTTTGGACACACCAATATATCAGAGAGAAAGAAACAAACTGCAGAGAAGAATGTTTTTGTCTTCCCACACTGCACTTCCACCTAGGAAAAACACCCTGCAGCACTGACTGTCGTGGGCAGATGGACATGAGCATGTCAGGGGAGCCACTGGCCCTCTTAAAAAAGGGAAAACCAAGGCTGATGAAATTATTTTGCTTGTGGATGACCCAGAAATCTTGTGGCATGGGACCTTCAGTCTCCAGTGTCCCAGCCAGGGCTTGGTCTGTCATGCCCAGCTCTCCTAAAAGCAGAGACATCCTTTTGTCTCCTGACACAAGTTTCCCTCCTCCCAGGTAGCACAAGACCTGCCAGGATGCTCAGCCATGAAGCAAATCTCTGTCAGGTGCTTGTGTCTACCCAGGGCATGCCCTCCCCATCTATTAAATCAATTTTAAATGAATTAGTGGAAGGTGTCCCTGCCCTGACACTTCACACTGGCAGTGCTTCTTGTAGTTGCATGGCCACGCAAATGATTCCATCACTGCCTGAAACGTGGCAGGTCCCACCAGCTCCATGACAATGTCCCTGGGTTTGCTGCATGCAGATTTTAATTAATGGTTGGGACTGGCAGCATTTCCAGGGTTCACGCTCACTTGCTAAATCCAGGCTGATCACTGCATCACTTCCCTTCTCCACTGCATCAATTTTTGATGTCTTATACACTCATTTGCTGCTGACTAGACCCAAAATTACATCTTTACTTCAATTTTGACTTACAAGCAGCAGCCATGGGTTTATAACCTCAAGAAGAGCCAGGTAAGGAAGAGCCTTTGCTTCACTTCACCATTTTTCAGATCCAATGTTCAGCCCATAAAACCACACTAATATTTTATTTCCATGGTGTCAGCTGAGATCTCTCTTCCACAGAAAATTCCCAAACCGTGGTTTCCTCATGAGCACCAGTGTCAGGGCTCAGGGTTTGCCATGGCAGTGGAGCTCACAAGCAATCCACACTGAGATTTAGCTTCAGATTTCTGTCAGGCTGGGGTGTCCAGAAGAGAATCTTGTGCAGGTTCTAGAAATGCTCCATAGATTTCCCAGCTCCCACATGCCCTAGAGCACTCTCTGGACCATGGCATGTTGGCACACCCTACACTTTCAGTGCCTTGAGCCACCAAATACCCGTGGATGTTGTGCAGCACCACAAACCCCAGTGTGGCTCATAGCCCTTTTCTTTGTTATCAGAGAAATGTGAAATTATAATGTCTTTCCTGTTTCTGTATTCTGCAATTCCAAAAAAATCCCCCCCATATACCTTCTGACTCAGTATTTCCACGGCCTCATCTCCTTTCTACACTCAGATGTTTCAGGGTAATAGTTGTAGATTTTTAAGCCCAGTATGCTGACAGCAAAACAAATATCCTATTAAATACTTACTTTTAATAGGTGCTGTACGGCTTGTGTGCAGCCAAATCCCTTGATTGGCCTTTTGTTTTTCATGCTATTAAGGCACATTCTTCACTTTCAATTCTCGAGGAAAGTCTTCTGTGCATCCCCCTCCTGCAGCCCCGTGGCAGTGACCTCCTGCCCAGCAGGCAGATCCCATGAGCCGTGGTGGGTTTGGAAACTTTTACTGTCACTTACAGCAATTAAAAAAAAAACCCAGCGAACCTCTGCCACCCTTTCTCATGCAATCCATGGTCCAGAGGAGCCGCAGGCCTGGCGCCCTCCTGGCCATAAATAAATTCCACGTGCCCAGCACTCAGGCACGGCACAGCTTTCCCTCATTCCGGGCTGGATTCAGTGATGCATTTTACTGCCTCCCTCCTTTCCATTTTAAACCCAAGACCAGAGTATTATTTATGCAGGTCTCCTTGGCCATGGCTGTGTCTTGAATATAATATCAATGTTTTTCTAGTTAACTCTTCACTCCTGATGCTGCTGAAGTGGGGGCAGCTCCAAACCCCTCTGGGATGCAGGACTGACATCGCTGGTGTGTTATTTAATCTCACAAACTACAACCCCACAGGCAAATCCCCCAGCTCCTTGTGCCCAAATTACCTTGTTTGTCACTGCAAACCCATCCCGGATGTTCACGCAACAGTGCAGCTCCCATTCTGCAGCCCTGCTGCTGCTCTTGTCACAAGAATCCAATTTTTGGGTGTTTCAGTCAAATTTCAGCCTGTATCCAAGTGAGATTTAATCAGACAGGAATGTAATGCAGTAAGTCAGTGGAATGGAAGACTGTTATTTGCTATTGTTTTCTAAATATTAAAAATGCAAAGTGTAAATAATCTGGGGGGAAAAAATTAAATCAGAAACCCTGAAATTGCTTCCATAAGTGCAGATTAAGTCATAGAAAGAGTAAAACAACTCCATGGGCAGACGATCTCCAGAGGCAAATCAATAACTTTTAAAGGGCATATTGACCAGCAAGAATGAACCTTGAGAAAAGAGCTAAAAATGAAAAAATATCTAGTTGACAAATGATTTAAAATAAGGATTTTTCAGCTTCTTGATCTAAAGTACAGTTAGACCCAGTGATCTAAACATTTTGACTGCAAATCCCAGGTCAGGTTACAGCCTGATGCTAGCAAATGTTTTCATTATTGAGACTTTGCTTGTGTAATAGAAGATGCTTTAAATTTACAGCAGACACTCTTGATTTAATTCTGGATTTCCTTTTGTATGAGTAAAGTCACATTTTTTGCAGGGATTTAAAATTTTTTTTTAATCACATTACCAATTTTCCCTCCATTAAAGAACAAAAAATCTGGTAACATCAGCCTCTTTTGTTGCCCATTTCCATTTCCTCTGCCTCAGATGAAAGGAAATCCTTAGTAAAGAGCCTCATTGACTGTAGTTTACCCTTCCAGTCATTTTGTATTAAAGATTCAGAAAACTAATACAAGGCTCTGCTCCTGAGTGCTGGCCCAACACAGAGGTTAACATTCCTCCTGATGCACACTGTGCAAGACCCAGGAGTTTTGGGGGATATCTTTGGAAAGGGACAGTCAAAAGCTGCCATTAATCTCCATTTATGTCCCCCCACAGCCCCCACGCCGAAGCTGCAGCAGCCCAGCACTGCCAGGAGCTGCTCAGGTCTTTGGCAACTTTTTTGTGTCAGAGAACCACAAAATCATCAAGGTTGGAAAAGACCTCTGAGATCAAGTGCAACCATTCCCCCAGCACTGCCAAGCCCACCACTACCCCATGTCTCCAAATGCCACATCCACGTGGCTTTTAAATCCCTCCAGGGATGGGGACTCCACCACTGCCCCGGGCAGCCTGTGCCAGTGCTTAACAACTCTTTCTGTGAAGAAATTTTTCCTAATATCCAACCTAAACCTCCGCTGGTGCAACATGAAGTCATTTCCCCTCATCCTATTGCTTGTTACTTGGGAGAAGAGACCAACTCCCCCTCACCCATGAATATTCCTGCCTGGCCTTCAAGGCTCTGCTGAACGTGGCCTTTCAGCAGCCATCCCAGAGCTAAGGAGCTTTTTCTGGGCAGAAGGAGAGCATGGCACATTTCCATCATTCTGGGAAGAGATTTTTACCAGGAAATCAGACTAAGACGCAAGTCAAAAAGACTTAGAGTAAATCAGAAAAAAACCGCAGTGCCTGGCAGGTGGAAAACTTGGGCTGCAAATACCACGTGGAGCACTGGGTGCCCAGCACTTACCATTAAGAAAGGAAGTGTTTCTTCTGGGAACATCTCTGCTGACTCCCTGCTGCTGGCTGAGACCCAAACCCTTTCTTTGGGATGGCATCACCTCTGGGAGGGGAAAAAAGGGGAAACCACTGCAAGCCTTAAGGAAGCTGAGAGCGAACATCCCTGTGAAATTCTGCCCCTGAGGTCCAGCCTTAAAGTGCTTGTGACCCCCACACGTGCTGGGGGTTTCACAGTGGGGAGGATGAGATTTGCCTCAAAGTAAAGGAGGTTTCTTGTGCCTGGCCCTGAGCACAGATCCTGGTGTGTGCCTTTACCACCAGAACACCAGGCAGGGAATGCCTTTGGCTTGTCCTTCCCAAATACACTGATGGAAACAACCCCAAGCTGGGCTGTCCCTGCTGCTCTGCACAGTGTCCTGCTCGTGGCTGGATTAGGCTGAGCCCTGTGCCAGACTCACCCTGTGCTTTGTTCAGCCCCAGGGAAGCCACACAGAGCAGGAACCCCAGTGATTTCCAGGACATCCAGCCCATCCTCTCCATCAAACCACATGTAAATTCTGAAAATTCAGGACTTCTGCAGCCTCTGAAAATTCTCAGCCTTCTGCAGAACAGCTCCAAAAACGCTTTTCATGGTCTTTTTTATTATGGTCTCCCCTCTCCCCCATTTTCACAAGCCCCTGGTTTGGTTGGCAGAGTCAGGGACACTAGAAGGAGACCAGCTGATGGACAGAGGCCCAGAGTGAGGCAGCGAGATCACAGAGAGTAATTTTCCTTAGGAAATAAACCTAGGGGAAAAGAAACATTGTCATTGTTTATCTTCTTTCAGCAGGTCTTGTTTTTTCATTGGAAAAAGCCAGCAGTGCAGCAAACAGCTTCATGAATATACAGATTGTTTTTGGCAACCACCAATTAGCAAAGAATGTGTTCATGCAATCCCCAAGCAGCTATTTCCCTGGGAATTTCTTGTTTTGAACAAGCTATTTTCCATTAGAGAAAATACACACAGTGACAAATAGTTCTTGCTGGCTTTTGTTAGTGGAGGGAGATGGGAGAAGGGCAGGCAGCCACCCTGTTACTGGGGTCTTGGAAGATTTGGGCACCTACAAATCAAAAAAGGGACAAAACAGAAAAAAATGTCCTGGTATACACAGAGATGTCACTTGTGGGGCTCATTCCTGCCCCTGCGAACCACACCAAGGGACTTCAGGGTGCTGCTCATCACAGCCTATGGCAAACACCTCCCTCCAGGTAAATCCCACCCCAGAAGTCCCAGGCTGAGGTTCCCCACAGCTCCTCTGACCCCTGCAAGCCCAGCCTGAGTCCTTGCACTGACCGTGTGGCCTGGAGAAAGAAACACTCGGGTCTTCCAAGCATCACTTCACAGCTTTGCCTGAGACACGGCAAATGAACCACAGATCAGGGAGACGAGGCACCTGAAGTCAGCTATGATGGACAGCTTTTTATTTCCCAGTGTTTTCATTTAACAAAGTGCTACATTCCATAGTTACAGGACGAGGAATTGTTCCTGTCCAAACAGAAAACCACAAGGAAGCACGAGGACTGCTGGCACCACTCTGTGGAAGCAGTGCAGTCCAGAGAAGCCTCACCAGGGTGGGCACCTGGCCTCAGAGACACCTTCAGGAATCAGCAGCTGTCTCGTGGAGGCGCATTCCACCGGGGCAAGAGCTGCCGGGCAGGCGGGTTCCTCCTGTCAGAAACGGGGCTGGAGAGGCCAAAGCTGTTGTGTGGTGCCTACAGTAAATTCTGGCGTGTGCTATCAGGAAAACGCAAAAGGAGGTGAGTGACTCGTCCTGTGCGGAGCCCGGGGGTTGTTACCGCTGCAGCGAAGGCGCCGCCGCAGCCCTGCCAATGTCACCACCCTCAGCACTCGGGGCTGGCACTTCAGCCAGCACGGAGGGTGAGGAGGACCCTTCTCGGCTGTTTCCCTTGCCCTGCCTCTTTTTCCAAAAGAACCTGCTGCTTTGGCAGTGCAGAGGTACAGATTAAATCAGCAGTGTTGGGCCACTGGAGCTTCAGCTCCCACCTGAAGCCCCCGTCCCCTCCCCGCTGCCATCTCATCATTTCAAGGGGATGAATCAAAGTCCAGGAGCTGTGCAGAGAATATTTTGAAGAACCCAATCCAAAGTCTATTGGCCTTGAATGAGAAGGGAAGGGGCTGAGTGGTGCTTGTGCTTTAAGGACCTGCAGAGACTGCACTGATGCCAAGGAAAGGCCGTCTGAGCTACGAAGGCTCCCACGAGCTTCCCTTGAGCCAAGACTGGTTCTGAGTGTCCACCTCGCTTCCAGGTTAAGCTGAAGACTTGGAGAGCCTCCAGGGCTGACCAAAACCAACTGCTCCACAGAAACCTCCACTCCAAATGGCCTCAGTTGGCATCTCTGCACTGCTGGGCAGCTCAGGAAGTTGGCCAGCAGTGGTCAGGCCCCACCCTGGGGTGAAGGATTTCAGAGCAAGAGTCAGGTCTGGCAGTAAAGATGGATCACAAGAAAAACCTTTGAGAAACCCACCTAGCTCCTAAGCCTGCCTCCAGCAGAGACCAGAGAGCCCACACTGAACTGTTCATGCAACTGGGCCTCCCTTCCTTGCTGACTTCCAGCACCCAAGCCACCCCTGCCACATCCTCTCTGAGGAAAGTTTGGTTTTTAGGACACCAGGGCCGCCCATGGATGAAGTAAAATCCCACCTTCATCATTCTGACTGGCAGTGTTGCCTTTAATTCCTTAAATTCATTATGCTGGAGAGGGAGAAGAGAGACAGGGAAACTGATTGCCCCTGCAGAAAGCCAGTGTTTCCCAAACTGTGGATTTATTAGCACAACAAAAGGCCACAGCACCTCCCCACCCGCCTTCCCAATCCATCAAACTGACAACCCATCCATGAGGATCCTCCCGAGCTGCCAGAGCTGGGGTACTTAAACCAGCAGCCTTGCTCAGCCATCCCTCCTCCTTCTCCTCCTCCTGACTGACCCAGCAGCTCTGTGTTTTATCAGATATTTCACCTGTGCTCCAGGACAGACCCCCTCTCGCAGAGGCCAATGCCCCTTGTCAGTGCTCTTTCTCCGTGTCTCCCAGGCTGGACCAGGGTAATTTCAAGAACACCGTGCAGCTGCCTGTGAGTCTTGTTTCCAGCATCCCTAGCACTGCACCTAAAAGAAAAGCCTTTCCAGAGGTGATTTCCAGCAACCTGGAAAGAGAAGTCATTCCACTTTGCAATCCCCACCATGCCTTGCCAGGAATAAATCATCACAGAGCCCAAGGAACAACATTTCCCGATTCCCAGTACTGCAAGAAGCCAGGAATGCTCACCTGGACTATTAACACCTCCCGAGCACCTCCAAGCTCCAAGAGACTTAGGAATGAGAAGGAAATAGGGAGAGATCAGTCTGGAAGGAAAACCTCATCTTAACTTGGAGTGACCACTTCTCATGTGAGAAAGAGGCCTCAATTTTGGATTTAATGGTGTCTTGCCAGTCAGTGCCTGTTAAAGATGGGGGGCTGCTTTTAGCAAGGCAAAACCCTCCAGGCTGAAGTTTCAGGAACAAAAATGAAAGAGATGCACTGTGGAGCCCTGTCCGGGGAAGCCTCTCCCGGAGGGATTAGGGTATGAAGACCCCCCAGCATTGTCTTCCCAACCTGCTCCCCACACAGCCAGCGGGATGAATGAGTGAGGTACCACACAGAGCTGCTGGACTGGAAGACTGAGCATTAGAGGCAGCATTTTGAAACCAGGTTGTCCCACCTGTCCTTGTCCAGGTGACTCAGTGGGTGTCACAGGCTCACGGGAGAGGGCCTGGGCTCTGCAGAGCAGTGGCTGTTCAGAGCTGACCATCACATCTGATGACTTAATGTCCAGAGGGGGCCCTGACCCCCTCAAGAGAGAGCTCACCTCAGGAGGGTCTTCTGAGTGTTCTCTCTGCCTTGCAGTCCTACTGACACTTCCACAAGACATTTGCTCACCATCCACCTTTCACCATCTGACAGGCCTTTCCACCTTCACAGCGAACGAAATCCTGCTCCTGCCCCTCCTCAACCTCTCCTCCCTCCCACTTCTCTGAAGGCTTAGTGGGGTTTAATCTCAGCAGATGTGTGGTCTACCCTTATTTTTCTGATCAGTTCTCCTCTGGCAACAGTCACTGTTCCTTGCCTGAAGGATGATTCCCAACAGAACAGCAATTCCCGCCTCAGAAACACGGATGTTCTGCATGTCAGATTGGAGTAATTCCACAATGGGAAGCAGAGATCAATAGTGCAGCCCTGTTTCTGGCTATTTTGACAGCACTTCTGTGCAAAGCTACATTATTCTCCCCTGCTCGATGCCTGTGACACCGCAGGCACTGTCTCCGTCTGTACCCAGGGCTAACAGGGCACCGCCACAACCCCCTGCATCCATCTGTCCTATGAATTCATCTTTCTCCCCATGGCCAAAGGTTCCCTGTGTGGTCATCTCATCCCCCCACAGCTGACAGCTCTCCAGCTCTTGCTGTTCTCCCACTGTTAGCCACGAATCCCTCAACAGTGACTGCCACCTGCTCCACAACCTTTAGTGCCTTTCTGTATTCCATGGTCTGCAGACCAGTTGTCCAGAGAATCTGTGGATGCCCCATCCCTGGCGGTGTTCTAGGCCAGGCTGGATGAGGCTTGGAGCAACCTGGGATAGTGGAAAGTGCTGGGGCTGGAACCAGGTCCCTTGAAAGTCCCTGCCAACCCAAACCATTCTGTGACTCTATGAGACAAGACCCATCCAGATCCCCCAAAGGTGCTGTTCATGCAGCTTTCAGGGGCTGAAAACGCAATTCCCAGTGGGGTAAAGGGGTACAGAGGCTCCACTCTCATCCCTGTGGGAATGCAGCCTTGGAAAGCGATGCACTTGGAACTAATGTCCTTCCAACATGAGGCAGAAGCTGGGGAAGTCTCTGACCTGCCTCTTCTCTCACCTCCTTGTACACTGACCAAAAGCCAAGAGATCCAGGCAAGACCACCCGTCAGTAGGTGAGCGCTGGTATTTATTGTGCTGTAACAGACAGTGCTGGTTCAAAATGGACAAGGAATTTTGTGGTGAAATCAAGTGCTGAGGCCATTCCTGTGTGTCTCCAAGCAGCGTGGAGCAGAGCTGAAGGAAGAAAGGGGTGAGAGTGGGGGCACCCGAGGGCAGAAATGTGCTTCAAACTGTATCAAGAACCCTGTACATGGGCACTTCTCGGGCAGCCAGGGATACAGTTCAGGCTTACAACTCATTAATTAAGCAGAGCAGCTAATCTTAGCACTAATGAACTCTAGCTCAGGTAATGTAACATTTAAAATGAATTGGACAGAAGTCATTCACAGTAAAGATTTCCATTCCTGGGATGGATGAGAGCTATTGTTATGATTAGATTACTGCCAGCCAGGACCAAAACAGTACACCAGGGCAAGAGGAGAATAATCATCCATATGGATCAGCTCCAGCTGTGGCTCTGAATGAGGCGCCGGGGGCGAGTGTGAGATCTCCACTACTGTACCAAAACAAACATCACGGGTGGCACACGTAGAGCGTAGCGTTGTCATTGTCCTTGGGCTGGGGACACCACCCCTGCTCGGGGCGGCCGAGGGAGCAGCGGTGCAGCAGAAAAGTCGCCTGTTCTTCTTCTCCCCCTCCCTCCCTCCCTCCCTCCTCTGAAAAGTCACGGGCTCTCCCAAGGGCACTGCAGTTCCACTCAAAATTCGTCTTCAGAGCTGTCGGCCAAGAGCATGACTCGGTCCTGCATGCTGTTAAATTCCTTCTGCTGGGGGAGGAAAACAAACGTCAGAGAGGTCCACGTGCAAAAAGGAACGAAATGCGGAGAATTCGGATGCCCCCATCCCGTAACCGAGGCACCCCGGACACTCCAGCTCAGGCAGACCCCACCCAGGCTGCGTTTGCTTTATAGGCAGAAGGGTTCACAGTTTCCATACCTTTCCCTGGCAGTTTCCATACCTTTCTTTTATGTCTCTTTGAGCCGTTTCTCCTCCGGCGATTCATAATCTTAATGCTGTAGAGTGCTCCCAGGATGAAGAGGGCTCCAGCTATTCCAACTCCCACAGGAACCAGCATCCCTGACATGTATCCTGCCTAAATGGAAAAGAGAGAAGCACAGCAACACTCACAAAACCGTCCTTTCGGAGTCACTTTCACCAGCCAAGGACTGCAATATATCCCTATGGTGATTTCCTCACAGTTTATTGGATTTGAGTGCCCATCACCTGGGTGCACAGGATGATTCCTGCTTCCAGGGGCTAAGCAAGCTCCACTCCAGAACCGACCTGGTGACCACCACAGCTCAGCCTTTTCTGACAGATAAGTTAGTGGTGGCAGCTGAGACCCTGCAGTGCCTGCCTGCCTTTAGGAGAGGGAATAATTTGGGTGAGTGCTGGGGAGAAGTTTCTGTCAGTAGGGATGCAGGTGTGAAGGAAAACCTTGGCTGCCAAGGGCAGGTGATCTCGAGCCACTCCAAGGCCTCCTCGGTTTTGTACTCAAAATCTTTGAGCCAAACACTTTGGCTTTGCATGGGAAGGGGTCAGCTGCATGGCAGCAGGATGATGACACAGAGGGAGGGCACACACACCTTCAGCTGGCCTTAGGGGGAGCACAGCAAAAGTAAACCAGCCCTAATTCAATCGCTGTCATCTGTAGGTTTGCACTGCCCATTTAAAAAAAGAAAAATATATAGACAGCATGACTAATTTAAAACTACATGTCTAAACTTTTTAAATCCTTAGGAACATATTCCCAAGCGCTTGTTATTTTATATTCTACTGCTTTAAGTGAAAACAAACTCAAGTTTTGAAGTGCCAGATTGCTTCAGCATCCTCACCTAATTTGGCCAGGAGGGGCTCAGTGTTGCAAGGGAGGCAGGTACAGCCTGGTTTCCCTTCTGTAGCTCTGCTTCCCCTCACACTGCAGCCAGAGTCCTCTGCTGTGCCACAACAGCTTCACCCTTTGCCATCTACACCCCCAAAACAGATTTTACACCTGCCGAGGGACACAGGCACCAGTTCTGAGGACTATCAGACAGCTCCTAGCGAGCCTCAGCCCATTGCTTACAACCACCTGTCTTCATCTGTGCTCTCAAAATACAACAGAAATCCACAGCACACACACTGTAATTACTTCTCTTCCATAATCCACTGAGTGGGAGGGAAAAAAAAGACTATTCAGGTGCACTGCCTTGCCTTTGTACACTCACCTGGAGAATGAAAATAACTGCTTTCATCTGAGGCAGACACAGTGCCAAGGAGGGCTGGTTTGCTCCCCCAAACCCCTCCAGATCCCACTCAGTGCTTTAAATAATAACACCTCTGTGTCTGGATCCTAAAGCCTGAGGGATCTTCAGCTGCACTGTTCAGATTCCCTGAACACCCTCCCTGAAAACCCAGCCCTGTTCAGCTCAGGTGCTGGGAAGGGGCTGCAACCCTGAGACCAGCTCCTGAAAAAGGAGCTTAGTGAGGACACAGCTGAAGGCTGTGTCTCTATGAGGCAATTAAGGTGCCTTAATTGGGTGACCTCATTAGTGCAGCGTGGGGTTTTCTATTTCTGGAACTTTGCTGCTGGCGTGGGCACCAAGGGGAAGACTGAAAATGGCTTTTAGCTGCTGCCCAGTTGAGTTTCCATGTCAGAATCACAAAGAACTCCTCAGCCCATCTGTGAGCCTTTATCACGCCTGACCAGCCCATGGCCTTTTACAGGGTCACCCCAGCACCCAGATCAATGTTTTATACCCCAAAACCCCGTGATGTGACGCAAATCCCCTTCTGTGTCTTGCAGCCCAACTTCTGAGGGCTTCTGCACCTGCTTGATAGAAAACCCCATTTCACAGGCAGCTCCAAAGCCACTTTTTTACCCCTTTATGGGGAAGATGTAGCCTCTTCAGGGATGCTTTTGATACACCCCGTCCATGACCTTCCTGACCCTGCTGGGCTTGGAGATAACAGCCAGAGACCTTGAGAGGAACTTCATGTCCATCATTTGCCACACCAAATGCAGCATTTGCCCAGTGAGTGCAGGGGACCAGACACAAATCTGTCCCTGACCCTGTGCTCCTGGTCCCACAGTCCCCACACCTGGGGGCCGGGAAGGACATCGCTCAGGGATAGGCCATCGTGAGCTGGAATCCCCTTCTGGATGGAGGGATTATAAAACAGAGGACAGGGGCAAAGGAGAGGGGCACGTAAGACTGGTGCTGACAGGGGCACAAAGGAGAGGGGCACGTAAGACTGGTGCTGACAAACTCAACGAGGAAGAGAGAAGGGGTGAACAGGTTTATTTGCAAGTGATTTGCTACACCAGCAATTGGTTGGGGGCGGGGGGGGAGTGGTTTTTGTTGGGCTTTTCTAAGGGAAAATGTGAACCATGTGAAAGATCTGCCGTTCCCCAAAGGAGGGAGGGGGCTCAGGAGTGAGTCTCTCTTGTAAGTGGACACCAGTGGATCCTCAGTCACACCAGTGCTCGTGCTGGGCACTGCCCCACGGCCCAGCGTCTGCCTGCACGAGGTTCAGGCTCTCCAGAGCCCTGCTGGAGACAGGAACATGCAGCCCCCCTGCAACAGGGAAGGACAGAGGGGGCCAACGAGGTGACAAGAGGGAAGATGTGAGAGCTACAGCTTCGGTGAGAAGACACTGAAGTCCCCAAGCTCGTGCCACATGCTGGCACGAGCAGGTGACCTGTGCATGCTGCAACCCCTCCAGGCACACATCCAGCCTTGGTGGCTGCCCTTTACCTTCGCTGGGAAAACCATTCTCTGTCCTTTCAGCATCTCCTCTGGCTGAATCCCAGGCCAAGGAGCTCTGCTAAGAGCAGAGCTTGTTCTAGACTTGCCTCCTTCCTAGTGCAGGCAGAAAGGCAACTCATCAAGGGCTGGGCAGGAACCCACCTTAAACCCTCCCACTCGCCACTCCTGGAAATCAGACACCCAAACCCCATCCCTCTGCTCTGCCTTGGTGGTAAAAGTGCTGCTGAAATTTGTTGAGGACCACGTGGGAAGGCTGGGCTGGCTGGGTGAGTCTGCCTGAGCTTAGAGATGTGTTTTCAGAGTTCACTATCGCTCCTCGTGATGGTTTTTGTTTCTATTGGCTATGATCCTGTCCAAGAATTTCCAAGGCCTGTTGAGTCACAAAATGTTCTTGCTGTCACCTCATTTCCAGCTTCATGGTGCTGCTGTCGGCAACACAACACTTGGAAGGCTTCACAACCATCTTGAAATGTCAATATTTGCTCCAGGGCAGCAGAGCTTAAAAAGCCATCGCTGCCTGTGGCTGGCACAGCTCTTGATTCCATGGACCAGCCCTCTGTGATGCCAGGGAGGAATGATCAGGGTCTGTTACCTCGTCAGTTTTCCTGTGTTTGATCATTCTCCTTCCAGGAATTTGCAGCACAGGGAGGTAGGAAAGGTCTCATCCAGAGGCACTGGCATGGCACGCAGCCTCTCAAAAGACAGCAGCACCAGACCCTCTTGATTTGGATCTAGAAATGAGCTTAGCACTTAGAGAAGAGGGGTGGAACGAAGTTCCTTACCCTGGGGTCCCCGGAAACATTGCAGGTCAGGTTGGACAGGGTCCTGAGCA